>SJYT01070272.1:6013-20031 GCA_006410635.1 Cephalophus harveyi | reverse complement strand
TAGATGTTTTTCTGGAACTCTCTTGCTTTTTCCATGATCCAGCGGATGTTGGCAATTTGATCTCTGGTTCCTCTGCCTTTTCTAAAGCCAGCTTGAACATCAGGGAGTTCACGGTTCATGTATTGCTGAAGCCTGGCTTGGAGGATTTTGAGCATTACTTTACTAGCATGTGAGATGAGTGCAATTGTGCGGTAGTTGGAACATTCCTTTGCATTGCCTTTCTTTGGAATTGGAATGAAAACTGACCTTTTCCAGTCCTGTGGCCACTGCTGAGTTTTCCAAATTTGCTGGCAGATTGAGTGCAGCACTTCCACAGCATCATCTTTCAGGATTTGAAACAGCTCAACTGGAATTCCATCACCTCCACTAGCTTTGTTCGTAGTGATGCTTTCTAAGGCCCACTTGACTTCACATTCCAAGATGTCTGGCTCTAGATTAGCATGTTTTAAATCTTCTGTTCACTGTACACTTTCATTTGGCTACTTTGTTAAGAGCTTGTTCTCATTGAAAGCCAGCATGCTTTAGGAGAAAATGAATTGAACCAGGCAACAGAAGTTGTCGGGACTACTACCACAATTTCACCATTTAATTGAAGAAGTGATCTTAGACAGCCAATTGTAAGAGGCCCAAATCATCAGTTGTAAAATGGGGATTGGATGAATTATCTTCATGTGCACTCCCAGCTTTAACATCTACAGTGAGTTCGTGTTGTGTGTGGGGTGTATGTTATACAATGTACAGCTTGTAAATATTTTTTGCATTCATAGAACCTAGAACACTGTCTGGTCCCCAGGGGTATTGTGTGTTTTAGTTTTTTGTTTTTTTTTTTTTTTTTTTTTCATAAAAGTAGTAAGGATCAAAAGGTACAATGGTGGTGGGAAGGAAAAAAAGGGTGTTTAGAAATGTGGAATTAAAAAAGACTATTTCTACTTCTGCTTTATTGACCTATGCCAAAGCCTTTGAGTGTATGGGTCACAACAAACTATGGAAAATTATTAAAGAGATGGGAATACCAGACCACCTGACCTGCCTCTGAGAAATCTGTATGCAGGTCAAGAAGCAACAGTTAGAACTGGACTTGTGACAATGGACTGGTTCCAAATTGGGAAAGGAGTACATCAGGGCTGTACATTATCACCCTGCTTATTTAACTTATATGCAGAGTACATCGTGAGAAATGCTGGACTGGAGGAAGCACAAGATGGAATCAAGATTGCCAGGAGAAATATCAATAACTTCAGATGTACAGATGACACCACCCTTACGGCAGAAAGCGAAGAACTAACGAGCTTCTTGATTAAAGTGAAAGAGGAGAGCAAAAAAGTTGGCTTAAAACTCAACATTCAGGAAACTAAGATCATGGCATCTGGTCCATCACTTCATGGCAAATAGATGGGGAAACAATGGAAACAGTGACAGACTTTATTTATTTTAATTCCAAAATCACTACAGATGGTGACTGCAGCCATGAATTTAAAAGATGCTTGCTCCTTGGAAGTAAAGCTATGACCAACCTAGACAGCATATTAAAAAGCAGAGACATTACTTTGCCAACAAAGATCCATCTAGTCAAGCTTTTGTTTTTCCATTAGTCATGTATGGATGTGAGAGTTGGACTCTAAAGAAAGCTGAGCACCAAAGAATTGATGTTTTTGAACTGTGAAGATTCTTGAGAGTCCCTTGAACAGCAAGGAGATCCAACCAGTCCATCCTAAAGGAAATCAGTCCTGAATATTCATTGGAAGGACCAGTGCTGAAGCTGAAACTCCAATACTTTGGCCACTTGATGTGAAGAGCCAACTCATTTGAAAAGACCCTGATACTTGGAATGATTGAAGTCGGAAGGAGAAGGAAACAACAGAGGATGAGATGGTTGGATGGCATCACCAACTCAATGGACATGAATTTGAGTAAGCTCCTGGAGTTAGTAATGGACAGAGAAGCCTGGCGCACTATAGTCCATGGGGTCGCAGAGTCAGACATGACTGAGCGACTGAACTGAACTGATTGCCTATTGAGTAGACCTTTCAACATGAGGAAACGATATCACAGAAAGATTTGGGGAGATATTTGTTGTTGTTCTATATTTAGCCAACCCCCCCCCCCCATCAGGAACAATTCACTCACATTTGAGGCACAGCGTTTCTAACAGTTTCACAGGTGCTGCATCGAGGTACCATTTTCATTCCTTAGCAAGGAGCACTGTTGTTAGTTTGTTAACAGTTTTTGCTTCTTAGTGTCTCTGCGTTTTATTTTCTCTGTCCATTTTTTTAAACTTCATTCACATTCAGGGCCCCTATTTTAAAAGAGATTTTTAGCCTCATCTCTTTTGCTGAGATTTATCTTTCAACAAGAACCAATGAGTATTCACTTCACCAGTCCTGCAGAGTAGGCAGTTCTTAACTGAGTTCTCACTGAAAGGAGAATAGGTCCCTAGAATACAACCTTCTTTAACATGCAGAGGGTGGTATCATGAGAGTGGCAACAGATGTTTGCTAATTATGATAGAAAATGGTGGCTCACTTGTCTAGCTTTTATTTTTCTTAAATGTAAATGATCTTAAATTATTAGGTGTTCAACTCATAGGTGAAAGTTACGCTAACATTTCCAAAGAAATTTAGAAGCAATTTATATGGCACCCAGGCAATTTCTGCCTTCGAGTATACTCAATTTTTTATTTTAATGCTGACACCTCAAGCTGGAAGGCTTTCAGTTACTATTGAAGTTAAAATAACACAATGGAGGTAGGCGAATAAACTGTTACAAAAGACATGATGAATGTTCAGAAAACTACAACAAACTATGGAAAATTATTAAAGAGATGGGAATACCAGACCACCTGACCTGCCTCTGAGAAATCTGTATGCAGGTCAAGAAGCAACAGTTAGAACTGGACTTGTGACAATGGACTGGTTCCAAATTGGGAAAGGAGTACATCAGGGCTGTACATTATCACCCTGCTTATTTAACTTATATGCAGAGTACATCGTGAGAAATGCTGGGCTGGAGGAAGCACAAGATGGAATCAAGATTGCCAGGAGAAATATCAATAACTTCAGATGTACAGATGACACCACCCTTACGGCAGAAAGCGAAGAACTAACGAGCTTCTTGATTAAAGTGAAAGAGGAGAGCAAAAAAGTTGGCTTAAAACTCAACATTCAGGAAACTAAGATCATGGCATCTGGTCCATCACTTCATGGCAAATAGATGGGGAAACAATGGAAACAGTGACAGACTTTATTTATTTTAATTCCAAAATCACTACAGATGGTGACTGCAGCCATGAATTTAAAAGATGCTTGCTCCTTGGAAGTAAAGCTATGACCAACCTAGACAGCATATTAAAAAGCAGAGACATTACTTTGCCAACAAAGATCCATCTAGTCAAGCTTTTGTTTTTCCATTAGTCATGTATGGATGTGAGAGTTGGACTCTAAAGAAAGCTGAGCACCAAAGAATTGATGTTTTTGAACTGTGAAGATTCTTGAGAGTCCCTTGAACAGCAAGGAGATCCAACCAGTCCATCCTAAAGGAAATCAGTCCTGAATATTCATTGGAAGGACCAGTGCTGAAGCTGAAACTCCAATACTTTGGCCACTTGATGTGAAGAGCCAACTCATTTGAAAAGACCCTGATACTTGGAATGATTGAAGTCGGAAGGAGAAGGAAACAACAGAGGATGAGATGGTTGGATGGCATCACCAACTCAATGGACATGAATTTGAGTAAGCTCCTGGAGTTAGTAATGGACAGAGAAGCCTGACGCACTATAGTCCATGGGGTCGCAAAGAGTCAGACATGACTGAGCGACTGAACTGAACTGATTGCCTATTGAGTAGACCTTTCAACATGAGGAAACGATATCACAGAAAGATTTGGGGAGATATTTGTTGTTGTTCTATATTTAGCCAACCCCCCCCCCCCATCAGGAACAATTCACTCACATTTGAGGCACAGCGTTTCTAACAGTTTCACAGGTGCTGCATCGAGGTACCATTTTCATTCCTTAGCAAGGAGCACTGTTGTTAGTTTGTTAACAGTTTTTGCTTCTTAGTGTCTCTGCGTTTTATTTTCTCTGTCCATTTTTTTAAACTTCATTCACATTCAGGGCCCCTATTTTAAAAGAGATTTTTAGCCTCATCTCTTTTGCTGAGATTTATCTTTCAACAAGAACCAATGAGTATTCACTTCACCAGTCCTGCAGAGTAGGCAGTTCTTAACTGAGTTCTCACTGAAAGGAGAATAGGTCCCTAGAATACAACCTTCTTTAACATGCAGAGGGTGGTATCATGAGAGTGGCAACAGATGTTTGCTAATTATGATAGAAAATGGTGGCTCACTTGTCTAGCTTTTATTTTTCTTAAATGTAAATGATCTTAAATTATTAGGTGTTCAACTCATAGGTGAAAGTTACGCTAACATTTCCAAAGAAATTTAGAAGCAACTTATATGGCACCCAGGCAATTTCTGCCTTCGAGTATACTCAATTTTTTATTTTAATGCTGACACCTCAAGCTGGAAGGCTTTCAGTTACTATTGAAGTTAAAATAACACAATGGAGGTAGGCGAATAAACTGTTACAAAAGACATGATGAATGTTCAGAAAACAGTGTCTATTATATGCAAGAGAAAGAAAATACTGAAGAGAAGAAAATAAACTTGCAAGATGAGTTGAGGGAAAAAAAAAGACAACTAACATGCAGAAAAATGAATGTAGACTGGGGAGAGAAGAGATATTTGCTAAAGAGAAACAAAGACAATCTTCTTTCTTCATTACATTTAATAAGCTTTAGAAATCTTCTTTCTGCCTTTTAGCAATGTTTGTTAGCCCCTTCAGGTTGACTGGTCCAGGTGAATTGATTACATGTTTAAAGAGAGAAACGTATTTTTTCAATGGAAGATTCCCTATATCCATAGGCATGAAATGTATACTCACTTTGTGGTGAACAGGAGAGCTAAGAAAGTATCTCTCCATTCTAAGGTGACAGTCACTACGATTATTTATTTGTTTATTTGTGCTCTATTTTTTTCTAAATTATTTGAGGGAAAAACAATTATTCATTGAAGGAAAACCTTTGTGACAGTATAAATGGAGTAGTTAGATGAACTTTGCAAAATGACATTTCAAAACTGGTAGTACAAGCATTTTAATGGTTTGCCTCTTTAATATTGGTGTCCATATATTGAATCACTTACTACTCAACAAATAATTGTTGGGAGCATATTTTGTGGCAGGTGCTAGTCTACACAGAAGATGGAGGAGTTTTAGAAATTGCAAAATAACCTCCACTTAAAGGCTGATTTTTAGTTAAGAAGACACAAAATAAAATCTATACACAGCTTGCCATAAGTGCTATAGAGGAGAATAATGAATGGTAAGGGCATAGGACTAAAAAAGATGGAGACAGGATTGTGGTTTAAATAGTGTGACCCAGGAAAGTCACTGAAATACATCTAAGTAAACATCTGAAAGGTATGAAGAAGTTAGTCATAAAAATACCTGGGAAAGCATTGAATCAGCCTTACACACATAAAGTATTAAGGCCTGAAGTCAAGAGCATATTTGGAGTATCACAGAAAAGACCTATAGGCCACTGTTAGGATATGCCCATTACCACAGTAAGATGAGAACCTGTAGAAGGCTCTGAGCAAAAAAGTAACATAATAAGTTTTAAGTTTTCAGAGGATTGTTTTAGCTGTTCTGTGGGAAATAACTCTTGGTGCCCAAGGAAAATAAAAATTGAGAACAGTTAGGGGCTTCTCTGGTGGCTCAGAGGTTAAAGCGTCTGCCTCCAATGCGGGAGACCCGGGTTCGATCCCTGGGTCGGGAAGATCCCCTGGAGAAGAAAATGGCAACCCACTCCAGTATTCTTGCCTGGAGAATCCCATGGACGGAGA
Source organism: Cephalophus harveyi (assembly GCA_006410635.1). Classification (NCBI taxonomy): domain Eukaryota; kingdom Metazoa; phylum Chordata; class Mammalia; order Artiodactyla; family Bovidae; genus Cephalophus; species Cephalophus harveyi. The sequence continues at coordinate 14,130 of SJYT01070272.1, read as the reverse complement.
AGCCTAGTAGGTTACAGTCCACGGGGTCGCAAAGAGTCGGACACGACTGAGCGACTTCACCTCACCTCAGGAAGTACTGAAACAGTCCAGACAAAATACAATGGTGGCATGTGCCAAAGTGGTAGCATGATAAAAAATGGCTATGGTGCTCTTTCTCCTTCATGGATCACAGCCTTGTCATGGTGAAGGGGCTTGTGTAACTCAGTGAAGCTATGAGCCATGACATGCTGGGTCACCCAAGATGGACTGGTTATAGTGGAGAGTTCTGACAAAACGTGGTCCACTGGAGAAGGGAATGGCAAACCACCCCAGTATTCTTGCCTTGAGAACCTATTGAAGAGGCAAAAGATATGACATCAGAAGATGAGTCCTCCAGGTTGAAAGGTGTCCAATATGCTACTGGTAGAGGGCAATTGCTAATAGCTCCAGAAAGAGCTGTTATGAAGAGACTTGTCCAAAGCAAAAACCACACTCAGTTCTGGATGTGTCTGGTGGTGAAATTAAAGTCTGATGCTCTAAAGAACAATATTGCATAGGAACCTGGAATATTAGGTCCATGAGTCAAGGTAAATTGGACATGGTCAAGCAGGAGATGGCAAGAGTGAACATGGACATCTTAGGAGTCAATGAATCAAAATAGGTGGGAATAGGCTAATTAAATTCAGATGACCATAATGTCTACTGTTGTGGGCAAGAATCCCTTAAAAGAAATGGAGTAGCCTTCATGTTCAACGAGAGCCCAAAATGCAGTACTTGTGTGCAATTTCAAAAATGACAGAATGATCTTGGTTTGTTTCCAAGGCAAACAATTCATAATCACAGTAACCCAAGTCTGTGCCCCAACTGCTAATGCTGAAGAAGCTGAAGTTCAATGGTTCTATAAAGACTTATAAGACTTTCTAGAACTAACACCAAAAAAAGGTTCTATTCATCACAGAGGATTGGAATGCAGAAGTAGGAAGTCAAGAGGTACCTGGTGTAACAGGCAAGTTTGGCCTTAAAGTATAAAATAAAGCAGGACAAAAGCTAACAGTTGTATCAAGAGAACACACTGGTCACAGCAAACCTCCTCTTCCAACAACAAAAGTGACTACTCTCTACATGGACATCACCAGATGTACAATACTGAAATCAAATCGATTGTGCTCTTTGCAGCCAAAGATGGAGAAGCTCTATACAGAGACAAAAATAAGACCTGGAGCTGAATGTGGCTCAGATCATGAGCTAATTATTGCAAAATTCAAGCTTAAGCTGACGAAAGTACAGAAAACCACTAGGATATTCAGATATGACATAATTAAGTCCCTTATGATTATACAGTGGAGGTGATGAATAAATTTAAGGGATTAGATCTGGTAGTCAGAGTGCCTGAAGTACAGTGGATGGAGGTTCATAACATTGTACAGGAGGCAGTGACCAAAACCATCTCAAAGAAAAAGATATACAAGAGGGCAAAGTGGTTGTCTAAGGAAACTTTACAAGTAGCTGAGAAAAGAAGTGAAAGGCAGAGAGAAAGGGAAAGATATACTCAACTGAATGCAGAATTCCAGAGAATAGCAAAGAGAGATAAGAAAGCCTTCTTAAGTGAACAGTGCAAATAATTGGAGGAAAACAATAGAATGGGAAAGACTAGAGATCTCTTCAAGAGAATTGGAGATATCTAGGGGGCATTTCATGCAAGGATGGGCATGATAAAGGACAGACACAGTAAGGACCTAATAGAAGCAGAGGAGGTTAAGAAGAGGTGGCAAGAATACACAGAAGAACTATGCAAACAAACTCTTACTGACCCAGATAACCACGAAGATGTGGTCACTCACCTAAAGCCAGACATCCTGGAGTGTGAAGTTAAATGGGCCTTAGGAAGCATATGGAGGAGGCAATGACACCCCACTCCAGTACTCTTGCCTGGAAGATCCCATGGATAGAGGAGCCTGGTAGGCTGCAGTCCATGGGGTCATGAAGAGTTGGACATGACTGAGCTACTTCACTTTCACTTTTCACTCTCATGCATTGGAGAAGGAAATGGCAACCCACTCCAGTGTTCTTGCCTGGAGAATCCCAGGGATGGGGGAGCCTGGTGGGCTCCTGTCTATGGGGTCGCACAGAGTCGGACACGACTGAAGCGACTTAGCAGCAGCAGTAGGAAGCATAACCACGACCAAAGCCTAGTGAAAGTGATGGAATTCCAACTGTGCTATTCAAAATCCTAAAAGATGATGCTATTAAAGGGTTGTACACAGTATGTCAGCAAATTCAGGCATGACTGAGCGACTTTCACTTTCACTTTCATTATGTTCTGTAATAACCTAAATGGGAAAAGAATTAGACAAAAAGGATACACAGAGAAGGCAATGGCACCCCACTCCAGTACTCTTGCCTGGAAAATCCCATGGATGGAGGAGCCTGGTAGGCTGCAGTCCATGGGGTCACGAAGAGTTGGACATGACTGAGCTACTTCACTTTCACTTTTCACTCTCATGCATTGGAGAAGGAAATGGCAACCCACTCCAGTGTTCTTGCCTGGAGAATCCCAGGGATGGGGGAGCCTGGTGGGCTCCCGTCTATGGGGTCGCACAGAGTCGGACACGACTGAAGTGACTTAGCAGCAGCAGTAGGAAGCATAACCACGACCAAAGCCTAGTGAAAGTGATGGAATTCCAACTGTGCTATTCAAAATCCTAAAAGATGATGCTATTAAAGGGTTGTACACAGTATGTCAGCAAATTTGGAAAACTCAGCAGTGGCCACAGGACTAGAAAAGGTCAGTTTTCATTCCAATCCCAAAGAAGGGCAATGCCAAAGAATGTTCAAACTACCATACAATCATGCTAATTTCCACATGCTAGCAAAGTTATGCTCAAAATCCTTCAAGCTAGGCTTAAGCTTCCCAAATGGCACTTGTGGTAAAGAATCCATGTGCCATTGCAAGAGACGTAAGAGACACAAGTTCCATCCCTGGGTTGGGAAGTTCCACTGGAAGAGGACATAGCAACACACTCCAGTATTCATGCCTAGAGAATCCCATGGAAAGAAGAGCCTGGTGGGCTACAGTCCATAAGGTCACAAAGAGTCGGACACAACTGAACTGACTTAGCCCACACACAGGCTTCAGTATTATGTGAACTGAGAACTTCAGATGTACAAGCTGGGTTTAGAAAAGGCAGAGGAACCAGAGATCAAATTGCCAACATTCACTGGATGATAGAAAAAGCAAGAGAATCCAGGAAAACATCTACTTCATTGACTATCCTAAAGCCTTTGACTGTGGAAAATCCTTAAAGAGATAGGACTACCAGACCACCTTATCTGTATCCTGAGAAATCTGTATACAGGTTGAGAAGCAACAGTTAAAACCAAGCATGAAACAATGGAGTGGTTCAAAATTGAGAAAAGAATATGACAAGGCTAAATATTGTTTTTAAAATACCCTGTTATTTAACTTAAATATGCAGAGTACATCATGGAGAATGCCAGGCTGGATGAATCACAAGCCGGAATCAAGATTGCCAGGAGAAATATCAACAGCCTCAGATATGCACATGATACCACTCTAATGACAGAAAGTAAAGAGGAGCTAAAGACTCTCTTTTTTTTTCATCTTTTATTTTTCTCATTTTTTAATAAATTTATTTACTTTAATTGGAGGCTAGTTATTTTACAATTTTGTATTGGTTTTGCCATACATCAACATGAATCCNATATATTCTTTTTTAATGGCTGAGTAATACTCCATTGTGTATATGTACCACAGCTTTGATGGGGTATAAGAGAAGAGTGAAAAGCTGCCTCAACATTCAACCTTCAAAAAACTAAGATCATGGCATCCAGTCCCATCACTTCATGGCACATAGTTGAGGAAAAAGTGGAAGTAGTGACAGATTTTGCTTTCTTGGGCTCTAAAATCAGTGTGGATGTTGACTGCAGCAATGAAATTAAAGACATTTACTCTTTGGAAGAAAGCTGTGATGAACATAGACCCTAGCATATTAAAAAGCAAAGAAAACACTTTGAAGACAAAGGTCTATGTAATCAAAGCTATAGTTTTTCCAGTGGTCATGTATGAATATGAGAGTTGGATCAAAAAGAAGGTTGAGTTCCAGAAAACTGATCCTTTCAAATTGTGGTGCTAGAGAAGAACCTTGAGAGTCCCTTGGACAACAAGAAGATCCAACCAGTCAATCTTAAAGGAAATCAACCCAGAATATTCATTGGAAGAACTAATACTGAAGCTGAAGCTCCAATACTTTGGCTATCTGACACGAAGAGCTGACTTGTTGGAAAAGACCCTGATGCAGATTGAAGGCAAAATGAGAAGGGGGTGGGGGGGAGAGGGAGTAGAGGATGAAATGGTTAGATAGCATCACCAACTCAGTGGACATTTTTCTCTCTCTTTAGTCACTAAGTCATGTCCGACTCNAAGAGCTGACTTGTTGGAAAAGACCCTGATGCAGATTGAAGGCAAAATGAGAAGGGGGTGGGGGGGAGAGGGAGTAGAGGATGAAATGGTTAGATAGCATCACCAACTCAGTGGACATTTTTCTCTCTCTTTAGTCACTAAGTCATGTCCGACTCTGTGACCCCATGGACTGTAACCTGCCAGGCTCCTCTGTCAATGGAATTCTCCAGGCCAGAATACTGGAGTGGGTTGCCATTTTCTTCTCCAGGGGATCTCCCTCACCCTGGGGTCAAACCTGGGTCTCCTGCACTGCAGGTAGATTCTTCACCAACTGAGGTATGAGGGAAGCCCAAAGTGAAAGCGAAAGTCGCTCAGTCATGTCCAACTCTTTGTGACCCGATGGACTTAGTCCATGGGATTCTCCAGGCCAGAATACTGGAGTGGGTAGCCTTTCCCTTCTCCAGGGGATCTTCCCAACCCAGGGATCTAACCCAGGTCTCCCACATCACAGGCGGATTCTTTACCAGCTGAGCCACAGTGGAATGAGTCTGAGCAAACTCCAGGAGATAGTGAAGGACAGGGAAGCCTGGCATGCTGCAGTTCTCAGGTTTGCAGTGTCAGACACAACCCAGGGACTGAACTACAACATGGCACTCTTTGCCGTAATAATGATATTGGTTATTTAGAGACCAGCTCTGAAACAGAGATGCAGGAGACAAAATTAAAATGGTTCTGTGAAAGTCATGCTGCAGTTCTCAGGTTTGCAGTGTCAGACACAACCCAGGGACTGAACTACAACATGGCACTCTTTGCCGTAATAATGATATTGGTTATTTAGAGACCAGCTCTGAAACAGAGATGCAGGAGACAAAATTAAAATGGTTCTGTGAAAGCTTTTAGGAAGTGAGCATACAGCAAGGACTTTCAGAATAAATAATTATCAGAGAAAGCAAAAATCCCAGAGAGGTAAAACAGGACACAAGATGCAGTGGCCCAAAGAGCATTTGCTTATACTGTAGGTTAGCTGATAAGGTGATGGACTCTGAAGGAGAAGGAGTAGAAATGAATGCCAGAGGGTATTAATGGCAAGAACCCTTAATAGAATGCATTATGGGATAGTATGGAATAGTATGTATAATAAAGTAGAACCCTGAAAGACAAGAATTTTATTATGCTAAAGATGACCCAGAAGTTAAATCAGTCCTTTTCACTCCCTGAGGATTGAGCAAAGAGATGGAAGGAAGGAAAGCAGAAATATTCCAATCTCATTTGAGGAGTTCAAAATCAAAATGTATTTTTGGCTACATGAATTAACTCAAGAATGTGTTTATTGTATGAATGTTAGTTTATACTTTGGAGTTCTGTAATAAGATAATTTCTTTCTCTAAGTTAGGAGTACAGTGGAACCTTTCCCTACATGAAGAACCATTTCTGGAGACAAATGTAGCCATTTCCATGATCATGATTTTTTATTTACCCCCAATTTATATATAATTTTAATAAATATGATATTTATGATTGTGTTAAGAAAATATTTAGTAATTTCCAAAACATTGAATGTGAATATTTTGAAGGCTTTAGGACAATAATATGCTATAACTTTTTGATCTGAATATATGATATTCAATTTACTTAGTTTTTTTTTTTAAAGAAATGAAGCAACTTAACTGAGAAATCATGTAGAATTTGTTTTGACTCTACCTTTAAATTTACACAATGGTCAATTTTAATTTCTAAATTAAATTGCTTAGCTCACCTTGTACTGTTATAGCTTCAGAAAGAACCCAAAGAACCTTCGTTCTTAAGTTAAAAGGAATCAGAATACATAATAATTGTTACTTACAGTAAGAAAAAGTCTTATGTTGTTAAAATAATCAGATGATGAATTGGAGACTCTTCATGCACAAAGAGTTTTCAGATTCTGAGAATCTGAGTGTTATCTTCTGTTGTTTATCTATGATGAATAAAATAAGAGATCTCTAATTACTAGGTCAGAAGCCAGAAATTATTTAAATATAGGTCCCTTAATTTAAGATTGGAGTAAAGCTATTCAAGCACACAAAAAAATATGCCTGCTTTGAAATATTATTTCCTTTAAATACTTTAAATATATTCAGGAGATATTATGGTTGATATTTTATGTGAGAAAACATAGCTAGCTAGGAGAGGTGGAGATCACATCAACTTAACCAGGTACTTTAATCAAATAACTGTAATCATATAAAAGGCTGTATGATTGTAAATCATGTGTCCTGTGAAAATATTTCATTAGGAACTACTGGATTTCTGACAATAGTGATCTTAAAAATTTCTTTTGGAAAGAAGAGAAATTACAGATGGACAAAATCTGGAGTGTATGAAAGTATCCAACATATTATAAAATAAGATAAACAGTATAAAAATTTTGATCTGGGACTTATTCAATAACATTTTATATATGCTCCCTCCCTGACTCAGCTCCCAAAAGCACTGTCAAAAATTCGCTGTATCCTTTATTCTAGCCAACTCTTAAGCACCCTTCAAGCGCCTGCTCGAACCTCTCATTCTCACTTTCACTGCACCTCAGACTAGGTTACCTTTCCCTGTTTAACACCACTGCCTCCGCCCCACCACCAGCTGCTTCATCTGGGGGCCTCTGTCCTGGCTTCCAATGCAGGCCCGATCTAATCCATTCTCCACCTCATAGCCAGAATGATCTTTTAAAAATGCTAATTTGAGCATGCCAAAGCCCAGATTTAAAGCCTCATATCCCTGGCATATTTTTTAGGATAAGGTTTAAAATCTCTAACATTCTAAGACTGCAGAGTGCCCAAGCACTCCTCCAGGCTTCGTGACTGCCATGCCTTGTTCTTTGTGTTCTAGGTATATTGGCCTCCCTTAACTTCCTTCCATGTGCTCCCTGCTCTCTCATATTTTCAATGCATTGGTTTCCTTTCTGGAAACCCTTCTCTCTATCCTTTATCCTAGCCAACTCTAACTCATTTTTCAAGTTTGACTTATACTGTACTCAGAAAGCCATTCATTGCACCCCAGACAGGTCACATTTCCATAGCCCTCTGAATTCTCCTCATGCATTTAATTACAAACGTATTCTCCATCTTCTCTATTAGAATTTAGCATCTAGGATATGAGGGACTCTGCCATTTTCCCCTGTACTAGGCATATAATTAGCATGTAATAAATGTTTGCTAAATAAACAGATAGATTAATGACCTGAGAAAACCAGAAGAGTAACCCTTGTACTACAATGCTGTCTACTTAGTATACCAGCAGTATGTCACTTACGATGCCATTGGCTTTGCCCTCAGGTGAGTGGCCTTCTACCTTAGAAGATGGTTGTCATACTTCTAAGCATCACATGCAAAAAGGATTATATCCAGTGGAGGAGAAGCAATTATTCGAGTGTTTTTTTTCTTTTTTTGATAGCAAAGACTTTTTCCCAAAACCCTTTATAAGAGTTCCCTGTACATCTCATTGTCTGGTCTACCAAATTTCAAAACTAAATAACTATAGTTGATGTGTTAATTGTTCCTTCAAGTGGCAATGGTCTTCAACAAGGAAGCAGTTAGTTCAGCACACAAATGATAGGGTCACGTAAGTACATTTCCTTATGACAATACGCAGTTTCCTTCAGCATGCAGACAATATGCTTTATGCTTACTTCCCACTATGTCACAAAGAATATACATGTACTCAAGAGTTAAGCTTTTAAAAAAAA
>SJYT01070266.1:97463-114738 GCA_006410635.1 Cephalophus harveyi | reverse complement strand
TCAGCCTGGATCCTGAGTGACAGCGTGGAGCAGAACTTTCTACTATATGGATATAGCATGTGTGTAGAGATAAACCTTTGCTCTTCTATGCTACTAAGACATGGGTGTGATTTGTTATTGTGGAATACATTTGGCTTATCCTGACTGACATAAATGCCCTAGATTTACAAGAAATTGTTAGTTTATGTCAACATTCAATATGTGAGGAATGAGATAAAAGGGTATGGCAACTAAGAATGTTGCAATGTGGAGTTGGAATAAGTGGATTCAAATCCAAGTCCTGCTCTTCCTAAGTTTCATGACCTTAGCAAATAATTTGATCTGTTCGTGCCTCAGGTTCCTTATCTGCCAAATGAGAGTAACAGCATTGCTTCACAGGGGTTTAAGGGGAATACACACACAGCATTTAGAACAAGGCATAGGAAGCCACTTGATGGGTTCTGTTATTTAGCCCATACTGAATGCATTTCAATTCCATTTAGTATAGCAGGTCAACCAGAAAGAGTTTAAACAGATAAGTCTCACATGATACCTCCAACAAAAATCAGAAAGGAACTCTTCTGTCTCTGAAAGGAAGAGTGAAAGGAAAGGGACTTGGTGGTTCAGAAAGCAAAAAGAAGGTGCTCCTCCATCTTGACAACCAGCCTTTCTCTCCTTTCTCAGACCTATGGAGTGGTGCAAATGCAGAGCCTTCCCTATACCAAAGCAGGGAAAAAGCCAATGTAGAGAATATGGCCCCTAATGGAGGCACGTGGCCTGCTTTGGTAGAGCCCACAAGCAAAAAGCAACAGCAGCAACAACAACAAAAACCACTTTCTTTTTTTTTACATTTTTCAAGGGCTATAGAAAAACAAACCAACAGCACAGAAAAGACTGCATAACAGAGACTATAGGTGTCTCACAAAACCTAAAACACTTGTCCTATGGGTGTTTGCAGGAAATTTGTTGGTCCTGCTGTTGTAGAGCCCACAAGCAAAAAGCAACAGCAGCAACAACAACAAAAACCACTTTCTTTTTTTTACATTTTTCAAGGGCTATAGAAAAACAAACCAACAGCACAGAAAAGACTGCATAACAGAGACTATAGGTGTCTCAAAAAACCTAAAACACTTGTCCTATGGGTGTTTGCAGGAAATTTGTTGGTCCTGCTGTATTTTGAACAACCTTATTCCAATCTCCCAGCTCAGCTCACCCCAAAGGAAACAGGGGAAAGCCTGTCCCTCCATCGCACCCCCACTTTCCAATCTTTGCTCCCTGTTTGCATTCTCCCCTGTGAACATAATCCCCAAACATGGAAGAGAAAGCCTGCTAAAGGGGCTGCCTAAGCAAAGGGTGAAACAGAAGAGAGATAGGTCATCTTCTTACTTGTAGGGAGAATAACTGAAGACTTTTTGGTTAAATGTTTTATATAAATGCTGGATCTTTTTTTTAGTAGTAATCAGCTAATCCACTCCCCTTTCTTTCCATCTGTTTATAAACTCAGGGTCCCCTAAAGGCAAGTACCTAAATTAGCAGACCCCAGAGATAGCCCTGCCTCCATTTTTCTAATTCTTTTCCATTTATTCTTTATTAAGCTGGGGGTTTTAAACTACTGGAAGTGTGTCCTTTTACTTCCCCAGGAATAGATTGTCAAAAGCAGTGGACAAGGAACAGTGTTCCAGTAATGACTGGTTGACAGTAATGACAGGACAGAGAACCAAGGCAATATTCCCTTCATTCCCTCACCATCTTGACATTTAAGTAAGAGACATAATGAATGACAAGCTTATTAAAAATAAATAGCAAGTCATCAAGACTTTAACAAAGACTATAATTAAGTCCTATTGACCCTTGGGTTAAGTTCTGCCTGACAGCTAATAGCCATCTGGAAAAGCAGAGGGTGCAAGACAAGGCCTAAGTTACTAAGACATCTCAGCGGGAGCCTCTCCACCCCCCATTTCTTTCCCACCGAGAAAATCTGTTTCCATGGCCACTGACCTCATCCCAACCACTCCCTCCTTGTTCACACCTTTATCTCTGCTAGAAATGGTCTATTTCTTTCATTCTGTTAAAGGTTTCCTTTCTTCACTGCCTTGTTAGTACTCAACTAAGACTTTTCAGATTGGGTCTGAGTGATAGTTCCCAATTAAGTACTTGGACTCTACGGGGCACCATAGTGTTGGTTGCTGGCAACATTGGCATAGCTCTGGAACCTTCCAATGACCCATAGCAACCTATGAAGAATGAGACCCTTGAATAATCTACCTAGCAGTGTTTTGAAACTATCACTCTTGAGACTGCATCACTTACATTTTTTGGGTGACCTGACTTTGAGTGGAAAAAGTGAAAGAAAGTGTTAGTTACTCAGTCGTGTCCAGCTCTTTGGGACCCTATGGACTGTAGCCTGCTAGTTCCTTTGTCCATGGGATTCTCCAGGCAAAGAATACTGGTGTGGGTAGCCATTACCATCTCCAGGGGATCTTCCTGACTCAGGGATCAAATCCAGGTCTCTGCATTGCAGATCCTTTACTGACTTGAGCCACAAAGTAAGGGAAGCCTGCTCTTACTTTGAATTCTTCTCTATTCCAGAATGTGTTTTATTCTCATATGCTCAGTTCAAGACCCAGCGTAGAAGTCCCTTCCTCTGTGGATACTCCCTTGACAACTTCAAAGGGAAAGCTCTCTTCTTCCTATAAGCTTCTTAATATTTATTGGTTCACTTGTAAATCATATGCCAATTATTATATTCTATAATATTTTTCAACATTGTCACCCTATTTTATTTAACAAACATCTTTTTTGTATGGCTTCATTTGTCTCCTAGATCAATGGGAAACTCTAACAGTCATGCTATGTTTTACACACTCCCTACGACCACATAGAAGGCCTTGTGCTTCAGTTCAGTTCAGCTCAGTCGCTCAGTTGTGTCTGACTCTTTGTGACCCCATGAATTGCAGCACGCCAGGCCTCCCTGTTCATCACCATCTCCTGGAATTCACTCAGACTCATGCTTAATAGGTGCTAAATAAGTGTCTGCAAAGTTAACTGATTGCTTAGTAAGATCATAAGCTAGGACTGCCTTGTGCAACATTGGATTTTAATTGTATTAACAGTGATTTCCAAAAGTTGTGAACATTAAAATCATCTAGGAGCTTTAACAAATTAAGCTGAGAAGGCTGTACCCAATACCAATTAAATCTGAAAGTCTGGGAGTAACAGCCAGACATAAGAACTTTTAAAGATCCTAGGTGATTTCAGTGTGTAGCAAATTCTAGAAACAATTATATTCACCTCAATGACTGTAGCTAACCCTCTGTTTAACCGTGCCCCGACTTGCATTTCAATGACTAGTTATGGAGCCCTAGCAAGTGCTAGTGGAGAAGGCGATGGCACCCCACTCAAGTACTCTTGCCTAGAGAATCCCATGGATGGAGGAGCCTGGTAGGCTACAGTCCAAGGGGTCGCACAGAGTCGGACACGACTGAAGTGACTTAGCAGCAGCAGCAGCAAGTGCTAGATGTTGCACGTGGTGGTGGGTATACAGTGATAAAGCAGAATGGCCTCTGCATTCTTGAAAGAGACAACCTGGTGAGTCTAATAAACCTGTAGACTTGTCTTTCACTAGCATTCCTTTTGTCAATGTTGTAGATGACTATTTTAGGATGTATGTCATTTGCATTTACTGACAGTTTTATCATTGTGATAATATAATAATACTTTCCCCCATTTTGTTACAAACACTGTCTGGGCAAGCATATGCTACAATTTTCTTTGCAACTTCCTTCAAAAAACTCAGAACAGCATTCCTCACATAGTAGAAAATGGTGATGATAAAAATGATGATGATAATGATGATGCGGACTACAGTTGTGGTGTTGATAGAGGTGGTGATTTTAAAAAATAAGAGCCACCAAATGGGAAAATTCTCTCAGGGTCTAGTTATATCTGAGCAAAAGAGAGAAAAGACCTAGTCAAAGGTCATGAATTATTTTTGAGTTCCCATAGGAGATTTCTTGTGTTTACATTAAACCTTGAATTAAAGCAATGAGTATAATTTTATCAGCCTTATTTACTACCCTTAAAGGGGAAATGAATTAGATGGATAAATGTGGATTGATACATCCAAATGTTTTGTGCCTTACTGATGCTATGATGCAAGCATACTAATTAAAAGGCTAGTCTAAAGAGAATCCTTTGAAAGGTGAAAACTAGGTTATATTAGCCCAAATTAGCAGATTTTTCTGATTTGGGGTCCATCATCCCTCCTGATCCTTTGGTTAATTTACCTACCTCTAGCTCATTATTATTGGAGAAGGAAATGGCAACCCACTCCAGTGTTCTTGCCTGGAGAATCCCAGGGACGGGGGAGCCTGGTGGGCTACCGTCTATGGGGTCACACAGAGTCGGACACGACTGAAGTGACTTAGCAGCAGCAGCAGCAGCTCATTATTATACTTCTGATTATTCTCCACTGCAAATGGTCTTGAAGCCCATTTCAGATGCTCCTCGCTCCAGAAGGGAGGCTGTGAGAACCGGAGGAAGAATCTGGTGCCAGATCATTTTGCTAATGGAAGATAATTATTGTGATTATCTCATCCTTGCTTAAAAGCTCTAAGGTGGCAGAGCAGCCTCTCTGACAGGGTGAAGTTTCAACCAAAATATGTTGACTCTCTTTGTGGAAAAACTTGTCATATTCTTCTGAGTGAAGAAAAACTACAGCTAATTCTTAGGGGAAGACTATGCACCTCACGGGATGCACTTGGTCATTACCATTTTTGGTTTCTAAGCTCTGGTCTGACTCAGGTTCTACCCGACCTTTAGTTTCCTCCCTGTATTAGAAAGGGTATTGGAGAAAAAGATGGTGAAATGGGTATTAGCATTATTTGAAAAATATGACCTTATGAACATATGGTAATTATTTCTATACAAACTATACATGAGGTACCTTTTATAAATTTTGAGGATGTTGTTAATATCTAGTGTCTTATTTCAGAACAAATGCTCCAGTGTCTACTTATCCAGTCAGGATAAATAGTTCTCAATTCAGTGGGTGAAAATCATACCTCTGTTCTTTAACAGATGTATGACCTTGGGCATGTTCCTTTTTTTCCCCAATTTTTTTTAAAAAAGTTTTATTCTTTTAAATTATAAAAGTGTGGTAACACATTTACAGGAGACTTGGAAAATACAGAACAAGGTTACATATAGTTCCACTATATATTACAATTATTTTTTAAGTAGCTAAATTGAGATTTTTTAGTTGGAGTTTTAATAGCAAGCTCTCAAAAATTAATAGAATGAATATACAGAGAAGCAGAAGGATGTAGTAGACCTGGAAATCCCTGTAAACCAATTCAACATAGTTAAGATTTATACAACTTTCACAACAGTAGGATACAAATTCTATTCAAATTCCCATAGACTGTATACTAAGAGACACTGGAACATATCCAGAGACATAAAACAAGGTGCAAAAATTTCACACTCTAAAGGTATTGAAATCATAGAGTCTGTTCACTTATCATTGTGGAATTATGTTAGAAATCAAGTTACTTCATAAAGCTTCAGTTTTGTCATCTTTACAATGAGAATTAGCTATTCCTACCATAGGAAAAAGATTCAAATGTTCCTTGTAAAAGTAGAATAAGGTTGATATCAAAACTGGGTAAATACAATTGCCCACACTTTCAGTAAAAACTTACTATTTTTACATATGAATATTGATTCAGATGAATAAAAAATTAAAATATTGAATCTATAGTACATCAGAAGCATAAAACACAATGAACATATCCATTTGGTAAAGTAAATGTGATACAAGCCAGAAAAATAAGCCAAAAAGGGAGTTGGACTCTTTTATCCAAAAATAAAATCTTTTTAAATTAAAATAATTAGAAATAATTTAGTGCTGACTCAGGAAAACAGATAAATTGAACAGAATTATAATATATTACAATTATTTTTTAAGTAGCTAAATTGAGATTTTTTAGTTGGAATTTTAATATCAAGCTCTCAAAAATTAATAGAATGAATATACAGAGAAGCAGAAGGATGTAGTAGACCTGGAAATCCCTGTGAACCAATTCAACATAGTTAAGATTTATACAACTTTCACAACAGTAGGATACAAATTCTATTCAAGTTCCCATAGACTATATACTAAGAGACACTGGAACATCTCCAGAGACATAAAACACGGTGCAAAAATTTCACACTCTAAAGGTACTGAAATCATAGAGTCTGTTCACTTATCATTGTGGAATTATGTTAGAAATTAAATTACTTCATAAAGCTTCAGTTTTGTCATCTTTACAATGAGAATTAGTTATTCCTGCTGCTGCTGCTGCTAAGTCGCTTCAGTCGTGTCCGACTCTGTGCGACCCCATAGACGGCAGCCCGCCAGGCTCCCCCGTCCCTGGGATTCCCCAGGCAAGAACACTGGAGTGGGTTGCCATTTGGAAAAAGATTCCAATGTTCCTTGTAAAAGTAGAATAAGGTTGATATCAAAACTGGGTAAATACAATTGCCCACACTTTCAATAAAGAATTACTATTTTTACATGTGAATATTGATTCAAATGAATAAAAAATTAAAATATTGAATCTATAGTACATCAGAAGCATAAAACACAATGAACATATCCATTTAGTAAAGTAAATGTGATACAAGCCAGAAAAATAAGCCCGAAAGGGAGTTGGACTCTTTTATCCAAAAATAAAATCTTTTTAAACTAAAATAATTAAAAATAATTGACTGCTGACTCAGGAAAACAGATAAATTGAACAGAATTATAATGAGTATTGGGCTTCCCTGGTGGCTCAGAAGGTAAAGTGTCTGCCTACAATGCAGGAGACCCAGGTTCAATCCCTGGGTCAGGAAAATCCCTTGGAGAAGGAAATGGCAAGCCACTCTAGTATTCTTGCCTGGGAAATCCCATGGACAGAGGAGCTTGGTGGGCTACCGTCCTTGAAGTCACAAAGAGTTAGACACGACTGAGTGACTTCACTTTCTTTCTTTTCTTATAATGTGTATTGGAGTATGAATAGTCTATAAATTATGCAAAATGGACATAGGAGGAACTTATAATACTAAAAAGATGATTTTTAAATAATTCAGTGAGACAACAACTGAAAAAATTATGTGTGAACACTTGTCCCGCTATCAATGGGAGATAGAATCAAAACACCAGTTGGGTATAAGCCTCATTCCTAATATGGAAACATCTAAAAGCTTTTTCAAATAAATCAGAGATGCAAACTTAAAAACAAATATACAAAAGCTTGATTGAAATTTTTTGTCATTTTGGTAAGGGAAAATCTTTTATCATTTAAACAGATGCCATGGAATGTGTTTAAAGTACTGGGAGTGTGGGGAGGAGGCGGGAAATGCCTGAGAAGTATATATAACAAGTTTGAGAAACATTTTTAATGCAAATGACAGAGAAGGGCCTGAGGTTTTAATGCATTAAGAGCTTTCATAAATCAAGAAAACAAAGAATAACTCAATATATTTTTTAAAAAGTATACAGAGGTATTCCACAGGAAGAAATGCAATTGGTCACTGACTAAGAAACTTATTCAGCATCAAAAAATTTTAAAACTGAGGTTCATTTTCTATTCACTTGCTATAGATTTTAAAGGTTTAATGATATTCCATGGTGGCCATATTGTGAGTCATAAACCATAGAAGGAAAAAGACCTGTCAGAAATTTCTTTTTGCATGTTGCTGGAAATATAAATTAGCACAACATTTTAGGAGAATAATCCAGCCTTGTTATGACATGATTTCTTTCTCATTATGATTCCTACTCATCTTGGGTGAAAGTTAGAAGATTAAACTATGCTAAGACATGCTAAGTATTTAAAACTAGAATCACAGTAGCCAATGTGGACTTTCAAATTAGTTGGTTTGAAACGTCCCCTGTAGGACTGCAAGTGTACTAGAGGGATAAACTAAGTTGGCACTCCAGACCAGAGACCACTGCTCCTGTTGAGACACCCTCTTCCCAAACTTCTCTGTGGAATTGCCTATTACCCCTTTTCCCTGCTTTGACTAATCTGTACTGAGTGCCAACTGTGTGCAGTAAACCGAGGGAGCTATAAGTGGAGGATGAACTACTGCTTCATATATCTCCAACCTCATGATTCTTAACCTGCCCTTCTTGCTGGGCCCTGAGACAAACAGGTCCTATTTAGAAACATTAAAATATGGATGTCCTTCATCCAGCAACTCTGCTTCCAGCCGTTTACTCTCTCAGTATGGGAAGAACGCACAGGAAGCCTCTGCAGCTCTGACGAGTTGGTTTGGGGATGGATAGGAGTTGGGGTGGGTTTTTCCAATATGCTCTTCAATTTACTTTGCAAGCTTAGAATTCTCTGTATAATTTGATTGTGTGTGTTTATGTACAAAAAGTGAATATTCTTCTATTTTTAAAAATGGCTAATGAAGACAACAGCATTTACTTTAAAGAGATGTGAAGATTAGTGATCCCAGACACTAACAGGACATGCATGTATGTTGGTTATGTAATATGCCCCGAACATTTCTGGGCATATAGTAAATGTTTTTTTAAAAAAAGGTGGCTTTATTAATCTATAATTTTGTGAAAAAGAAACATTCTAGCTCTTTGGCCACATTCTGCCTTCTTTCTCATCATCTTTCTTAGGTAACCATAAAATATCTTCATATCCTTGTCTAAACAATGCAGTGCCATTAAATCTGGAAAATGAACGGAATTATAGAACAGAGCATACCCGCACTAGAGCAATCTTAGAGAATGTGTGGTTCAATTCTTTTGTCCTATTTAAAGATAGATAGATAAGGTGACTAACACGATTCCCAGGGAGGGGAAGAAACTTTAAGGATCCAGCTTTTGAAGGCTTGGTAGAACCAGAACATGAACCAATGAAATCTCCTGTTAGTGTCTGGGGGAAATGATTAAGGGTTTTGAAGAATATTCTGGAAAATGGAAGACTTATTTATGGGGAAGCAGAGACAAATAAAAAGAAATGCAGACCCGCTACAATTACCATGCATTAGTTCTGAAATGATCATCGTCCACAGGGAAGAATACAGCCTTGGGAGCCCAAAGAAAGTGCTCATTGTTAAACGGGAGCAAAGATGATGGGAACTAGTCCTGCCAGACATCTCTTCTTCTGCTGCTTCTCTTCCTTAGAATCCACACAATAAAGGGCAAAGAGCACTGCAATAAGAATCTGGAATCCCAGGAACTGGCTCTTTCTCCACTCCTAAATTAGCTTTAGAATTTTCTTAGCCACTTAACTGGAAAAAGGGTAGACATTTCTATTTCACAGTCCTGTTTTGAGGGTCAGATAAAAAAATAGCTTGTTCAAGTGCTTTACAAAATCCAAGGATTATTCAAATATAAGATACAGTTGACCCTTGAACAAAGAGGTAGTGGTTAGGTGCACTGGCCTACCACACAGCTGAAAATTCACATATAACTTATCGTCGGCCCTCCACATCCTGGATTCTTTCATATCTGTTACAGATGGTGTAGTACTATTATTGTTCAGTTGCTCAGTCATGTCTGAATCTTTGCAACCCCATGGACTGCAGCGCATCAGGCTTCCCTGTCCTTCACCATCTCCTGGAGTCTGCTCAAATTCATGTCCATTGAATCAATGATGCCATCCAACCATCTCACCCTCTGTTTCCCCCTTCTCCTTCTGCCTTCAATCTTCCCCAGCATCACGGTCTTTCCCAGTGAGTCAGCTCTTTGCATCAGGTGGCCAAAATATTTCAGCTTCAGCATCAGTCCCTCCAGTGAATATTTAGGGTTGATTTCCTTTAGAATGGACTGGCACTGTAGGGCATATTTATTGAAAACATCCATGCAGTTCAAACTCATGTTGGTCAGGGGTCAACTGTACTATCATTGGTTAGCTTTCTTCTCCAGTTATGTGTTGCCTTTACTAAAGGCTCAGAGAGATGCATTACAAGTGCTTTCATAGAAAGTGGATACAGATAACACACAAACCAAGGGAAGATCATTGCCTACGGTGTGGAGGATAATACCCAAAAAGCAGCAGGCTGGAGAGTGAGCCCAGAAAAGGCTCCAATGTTGCAGATCAACCTCAGTGCTCTTAACTGGTTGACCAAGAGGCTTCCCAGATTTGAACAGCCTATGGTTTTCAGTTCTCAGTTGTTGGTGTCCAAGAAGGGTGTGCAGAGATGCTCCCCAACATACAACACAGACATACAACTTTAAGACTCTCCTGAAGCCCCAGAACCAAATTTGAGTGTTAGAATAAAAAACCTTATCACAATGAACACAACAGCAACTTGCACAAGTCTCTGGTTGCACTTGAGGCAACAACCTACATTCATTGGCCTGGAATAAAAGATGTAGCTTGGGTTTCATTCATTTACTGTGCGTTTATTCTATTTCATAGTATATCTTATTCTGTGCTTACTGTGTATATCATTGAGATGGATCATACAAGTAGCTTCCTAATTAAGACAGCATGGTAGACAGTTCCAAGACTTTGCATGTTTGAAAAATGTCTATTTCTGCTCACTTGAGGATCTGGGAATATAGAAACTTAGATCTTCTGGCCTGAATTGTTATAATGGGTAAGCTCCATCTGGTTCTAATTGCTAACCCTTTGTGGACAATCACTTTTGTTGAGTTTTTGCATTTGCACTTGTTTTTCATCTCTTGAAAACTTTAGGATTTTAGCATAAATTTTCATACTCTGAAATTACACTATGATGAGACTTGTTATGTATTTTCATACAATTTTGCTGAGTACTTAGTGAGCTCTTTAAATATGGGAACTCAGGTCCCTCCTTTTGATTATTTCTGATAATTTGCTCCCTTTGGCTTCCCTCTTATCCCTGTCTGAATCTTGGTAGCCAGGTGGCGAGCCTGTTTGAATGATGCTGCTTTTCTTACTATTTCTTTCCTTTTAAGAAACTCTGTTAGTGTCACTGTTAGTGCTCTGCTTCCTAAGAGATTCCTCAAATTTATCTCATACTTCGATTGATGTTTTTTCATTCTTACTATTCTTAATTTTCAAAACCTTTTCTCCCTCTGAAAGAATTGTCCTAATGAGACTGCTAATAAAACTGTTTCTCTGTGTGCTTGCTTATGTTTGGAGTGTTTGCCATCTGCCATGTGATGTTGGATTTGCAAGAAACATGACTGATGACTCTTCACTAGCCTTTCATATGAAAGAGTGGGTCACTCAGCAACTAAATGATTAGATCTTTCATTGTTTTCTCTTGTATTAATCAGATCCAAGAACATTTCAACCTCTGCATGAAGGGAATTACCCTAGCTGCAGTGAGGGAGCCTCAGGAGGGAAGGAATTTGGGGATTTCAAGGTTCCTAATAATTCTTCTACATTATCTGGTATTTATCAACATGCTACCCCTACCCTCAGTGTGATGTTCCCAGCTGTCTAAGTACCCACTATCCTGGAGATAAACCTCCACCCTTGTACCTAGAGTTGAGGAGGGAAGTCTTCCAGATGGGAAGAGTAATGATGTGGAGTCTAAACTGCTTCTTCAGGCTCTCAGTCAATCCTCATATTTTCAATCTCACTTTCAGGGCTACCTGATGGTTCTAATTCCTGTGTCTTTTAGGAATTCCAGTACAAATCAAACTGCTGCTCCCCTTCTCCCATTGCTGGCTTACATCAATCAATTACCACATGTCTGTAGATTCCCCTGTTCCTGCTATTTTAAAGCTTTTGTTGTTCATCTCTATTTGTTTTTCAGGATTGCAATTGTTTTAATTTATCATTTGTTTTTTTAATAAGATTAGTCATAAAGATGTCATAAAGATGTATCTTTGTGTTTGATCATCCTTACATTTGAGCATATTGAACTAGAACCAGACAGAGGTGAGCACACTAAAAGGGTGACGGAAGATCAGACCTCTAGTGATTCATGATGCTCTAAGCACCTTATAGAACACACATTATGTAGTCACCTTCTCTTTTAAGTACCTCAATGTGCTAGACAGATGTCTATTTCACCATGCCCATGCAAACACAGCCGAATTCTAGATTTCAAGTATCAGAGTCTTAAAGGAGATCATATTCAAATGAAGGTCATAAATACTGACTTGTTGAGTTTTCCAGATCCTCAGAGAGGAAGTTAAAGAAAATATTGCCTCTGAGTCAATAAATATTTAAAGATACTGTTAAAATGACTAAGTTCAAAATGCTATAAGAGATTACATCAACATGTAAATAATTTCTCCCTAATGGCTGGCCAGGGGGCTTCAGATAGTCTACTTTGGGTTTTAAATTAAGGGACAACAAAAAATGTAAGAAATGCACCTAGATATTTGAAAATGGGTCTTTCACAATTTTTACCTTCTCACCTTTAACAGAAACAACAGGCAGCATTGGAACTTTGCATTTTTGTGAAGGAACTGAACTTTCTCTCCTATTCACACTGAGACTGAAATATCAGAAGCATAAGGCTGGGCAAAAAAAAAAAAAAAACATTCTCACAGGAGACCCCAAATTTATGAATGATCCCATCCAATATGGCACTCTCTGGGTCCTTGGGGACATTTCCATAAATTAAATTAAAACCATTGACTTCAGGAAATGTAATTTAAATAAACAACAACATTAAACAGCCTTGACAGACACAGGGGAATTATCAGGCTGTTGTTGATTTCTCCCTAGCTTTTCCCTGTCAAAAGCTTGGCATGCACCTTCTACATTAGTAAGAGATGAGAAAACATGGTGTGTACAAAGAGCCTCTGATCTTATTAAAAATTACAGTAGTTTTTTTATTTTGCCAAGGAAGCAGGCTCTAAATCCTCAGGCTGTCCAAAGGCCTAAGAATAGCTCCCACCAAATGATGTCCATACACAATCCGTCTTTCAGCTCCCACTCACACATTGTCACATGAATGATGACACCTCCTCCAGCACTGCATCCAGAACTCCAACAAACAACACCTGTCAACCCAAGTAGCTCTTAAAAGGGCCCCTACAGCCTCTGGTGACCCATCGTCAAGGCTGGAAGGAACAGGGCCTCTTCCTGTCAGGCTCCAGAACACTGTTCTACAAAACACGCTTCTTGCTCTTGCTGTGTGATCTCTCAACAACCATGGGAGGGAGTTGTGAGGAGAAATCTATTTTGACATGATGGTGCTAACTGTCCCTAGAGTAAAATATTTTTATTATGACAGCTAA
The DNA here is from genome assembly GCA_006410635.1 of Cephalophus harveyi. Taxonomy (NCBI): domain Eukaryota; kingdom Metazoa; phylum Chordata; class Mammalia; order Artiodactyla; family Bovidae; genus Cephalophus; species Cephalophus harveyi. The sequence goes on along the minus strand of SJYT01070266.1, from coordinate 101,576 downwards.
TTTGAATAACTGTTGAATGTGTCCTAGAATAAACAGCTTAAAAAATGTTATTAGAATGGATGTTTTTATCCTATTTTTCCTTATGGACAAAATCATATGTAAAGGCAACATCTTAAACTCCTCCAAAAGTCAACACTCTCTCAATGAAAGAACTGTTTCACAGATAAAGAGCTCAGAAATGGCTGTTACCTGCTCACAAGGCTACTCAAAATCCCCCCACCTACCCAGTTTTCTGTCTCAAACACACAGTATAAGTAACATCAGCAGCAACGTTTATGAAAACAGTGAATACTACAAATGCTTACTGTAACAGGAGTAATTATTTCTGGTATACAGAGCAATGAGATTCAAGAATGTCTATAGCTAACATTTTCCCTTTTAGCTTTTTTGAGGTATAGCTGACAACTAAATATTAAATATATCTAAGGTGTATAACTTGACACACTATGGTTATATGTATCCTTTGTGTAATCACCACAATCAAGCGGATGGATGTAACCATATCCATCACCTCTGATAGTCATCACCTTTTTCAGAGTGTGGTGAGAACATTTAAAACAGACCTTCTTAGCAAATTTCAAGTACACAATACAATATTGTTAACTATAGTCACAGTGTTATACATTAGATCTCCAGAACTTACCCACTTTGCATAACTAAAACTTTGCACCCTCTGTATCCCAATTTTTCCACCCCCCTCAGCCCCTGGCATCCAACTTTCTACTGTCTACTTCTGTGAGTCTATTTTAGATTCCACATATAAGTGAGATCATAAAAACCTATTTGGTGGCACAGTGGTAAAAAATTCGCCTGCCAGTGCAAGAGATGCAGCTTCCATCTCTGGGTCAGGAAGATCCCCTGGAGGAGGAAATGGCCACCCACTCCAGTATTCTTGCCTGGGAAATCTCATAGACAGAGGAACCTGGTGAGCTACAGTCCATGGGGTTGCAGAGAGTCAGACGTGACCAAGCATTCACACTCACACATAAATGAGATCATACCAAATTTGTCTTTCTGTGTCTGACTTATTTCACCTAGACTAATGTCTTCCAAGTTCATCCGTATCATCGAAAACACAGGATTTCCTTTCTTTTAAGACTGAATAGTATTCCATTTGTGTGTGTGTGTTTGTGTGTGTGTGTGTGTGTAGTATTCTATACAGTAGTATTTTGATAACAGGGTTCTAACAGGTGTAAAGTGATATCTCATTTTAGTTTTGATTTGCAGTTCCCTAAGTTCAAAACTGTTTAAAATATCTATGAGTCATTTGCATGTCTTCTTTTGCAAAATGTCTATTCAGGTACTTCACTCATTTTTTAGTTGGGTTATTTGGTTTCTTGCTGTTCAGTTGGATGACTTCCTCATATATTTCAGATATTACCCACTTACCAGATAAATGAGTTGCAAATATTTTCACTCTGTTGATGCTTTTTTTTGCTGTGCAGATACTTTTTAGTTTAAGGCAATTCCATTTGTTTACTTTTTGCTTTTGTTGCCTATAGTTTTGGTGTCATAGTCCCAAAATAGCATTGCTCATATTGATGCCAAGAAAGGTACTCTTCTCTTTCACTAACATACCTCATCTAGTATTTCCTTATATTTCCACTCCACTTCTCAAGTAATTTTCCTGACTCTATTTTATATCATATATTTACAAATAATTTTATTATATCAGACATTTCATATATGATATTGTGGGAAAACAATGTTTCAGTTCACTTCAGTCACACAGTTGTGTCTGATTCTTTGTAACCCCATGAACCGCAGCATGCCAGGCCTCCCTGTCCAACACCAACTCCCAGAGCTTACTCAAACTCATGTCCATTGAGTTGATGATGCCATCCAACCATCTCATCCTCTGTCATCCCCTTCTCCTCCCACCTTCAATCTTTCCCAGCATCAGAGTTTTTTTTCAATGAGCCAGTTCTTTGCATCAGATGGCCAAAATATTGGAGTTTCAGCTTTAGTCCTTCTAATGAATATTCAGGACTGATTTCCTTTAGGATGGACTGGTTGGATCTCCTTGCAGTCCAAGGGACTCTCAAGAGTCCTCTCCAACACCACAGTTCTTTGAAAGCCAAGCACAAAAATATCTATATGGAATAGCACTAAGTTATTAAAGAATCACAATAAAATATAAAAAGTAACCATCTTCCTTTAGGGGTCACACAGATTTAAAAACATGAAAGAATGAGTGTCTTGAGACAAGTGAAAATGGAAATATAAGGTAATAAAACTTGTGGAATGCAGCAAAAGTAGTTAAGAGGGGAGTTCATAGTGATTAAATGCCTACATTAAGAAACAAGAAGGATATCAAATAAACAATGTAGCTTTGCACAACAAGAAACTAGAAAAGAACAAACTAAGCCAAAATTTATTAGAAGAAAAGAAATAAAGAACAGAGAAGAAACAACTGAAATAGAGACTAAAAGACAATAGAAGAGATCAATAAACTGAGTTGTTTTTTTATAGAGAAAAAATTGACAAGTCTCTAGCTAGGGTCACTAAAGGGGAAAAAAGGAGGATTTAAAATTAGAAATGAAAGAAAAGACTTACAACTGATAGTACAGAAATACAAAGGATCATAAGAGAATACTATGACCAATTATATACTGTATGCTATTATATACTATATGCCAGCTAAGTTGGACAACTTAGAAGAAATGGATAAATTCCTAGAAACATACAAACTACCAGGGTTGAATCACAAAAAAATAGAACATCTGAACTGACATAATTCCTAGTAAAGAAGATTAAATCAGTAAGCATAAACCTCCCAATGAATAAAATTCCAGGACCAGGTGACTCCAGCAATTAATTTTTTAAACATTTGGTAGAATTCACATCAATCTTTCTCAAAGTCTCCAAAAAATATGAGAGATGGAAAAACTCCCCAAGTCATTTTATGAAGCCAGCATTTCCCTGATACCAGAACCAAACAAAGATAATACAAGAAAATTGTAGGCCAATATCTCTAATGAATATAGATATAAAAATCCTCAACAAAATATTAGTAAACTGAATTTCAACATTGCATTAAAAGGACAATTTACCATGATCAAGTGACATTTATTTCATGGATGCGTGATAGGCTTAGCATCTTCAAGTCAATGTGATACATCACATTTTAAAAAGAGCATTAAAATAACATGATCATCTCAATGGATGCAGAAAAAGCATCTGATGAAATTTAACATCCATTCACAATAAAAACTCTCAAAGCAGGTATATAGGAAACATATCTCAATGTAATAACATCATATATGACAAGCCCATAGCTTAAGTAATATTCAATGGTGAAAAACTAAAAGTTTTTAAGTTCAGGAACAAGACAAAGATGCCTGCTCTCACCTCTTTTATTCAATACAGTACAAAAGGAAATAAAATGGTCACTATTTGCACATACATGTACCTGTAAACTGAAATTTTTAAGGCCCTGAAAAGAGAAGTGGAAAGATTATCTATACTCACAGATTGGAAGAATATTGTTAAAACATCCATTCCACCAAAAGTAATCTAGACTCCATGCAATCTCTATCAAAATTCTTACAGCATTTTTCACAGAGTAATTGCAGTAACTATTTTGCAATATATGTATCTACCAAATCATTGTGTTTTACACCTATGACTAGTAGAATGTTATACGAATTATATCTCAAGTTTAAAAAATGAATAAAAATGGCTGAATGGAATAATTAAGAATGAGCAAATATTTCAATAGTTCTGGGAAACTGTCTTAAAATCTAACCATTTTACCTGATGCCTTAAAAGATGACAATCATCCTTTAAGGATGAGATAATTGACTTGGAGTTAAAAGCAACCTATATGTTCCTAATCTTGCAAGAAAAAATAAATCTGAGAAAATTTGACTTAAGCATGGAATTCAGTCTTGGTAGAACAAGAATTGGCTCTAGTTCTTATTTTTTATACTACACATCACCTAGAGCCAGATATCTTGGAATGTGAAGTCGAGTGGACCTTAGGAAGCATTACTACAAACAAAGCTAGTGGAGGTGATGGAATTCCAGTTGAGCTATTTCGAATCCTAAAAGATGATGCTGTGAAAGTGCTGCACTCAATATGCCAGCAAATTTGGAAAACTCAGCAGTGGC
>SJYT01070266.1:65776-97395 GCA_006410635.1 Cephalophus harveyi | reverse complement strand
AAATCCTCAAAGATGATGCTGTGAAAGTGCTGCACTCAATATGCCAGCAAATTTGGAAAACTCAGCAGTGGCCACAGGACTGGAAAAGGTCAGTTTTCATTCCAATCCCAAAGAAAGGCAATGCCAAAGAATGCTCAAACTACCGCACAATTGCACTCATCTCACACACTAGTAAAGTAATGCTCAAAATTCTCCAAGCCAAGCTTCAACAATACATGAACTGTGAACTTCCAGATGTTCAAGCTGGATTTAGAAAAGACAGAAGAAACAGAGATCAAATTGTCAACATCCGCTGGATCATGGAAAAAGCAAGAGAATTCCAGAAAAACATCTATTTCCACTTTATTGACTATGCCAAAGCCTTTGACTGTGTGAATCACAACAAACTGGAAAATTCTGAAAGAGATGGGAATACCAGATACTGATGTTGAAGCTGAAGCTCCAATACTTTGGCCACCTGATGCGAAGAGCTGACTCATTTGAAAAGACCCTGATGTTGAGAAAGATTGATGGCAGGAGAAGGGGACGACAGATGATGAGACAGGTGGATGGCATCACCAACTCGATAGACATGAGTTTAGGTAGGCTCCAGGAGTTGGTGATGGACAGGGAGGCCTGGCATGCTGCAGTTCATAAGGTCGCAAAGAGTCGGACACGACTGAGCGACTGAACTGAACTGAACACTGTCTCATAGAGACCTTAACATATCATCTCAGTCTACACAAAGGAAGATCTGATTTTTGGTAGTTTTTACTACCTCTCTTAAAGGGAACTTTGACAGAATTTCTGAGAAGGGAGATTTCCTAGCTCTATCAAAAGTCATTTTTCCATTAAATAAGGCCTACTTATTGACACCTCTGAATGATACTNTATCATCTCAGTCTACACAAAGGAAGATCTGATTTTTGGTAGTTTTTACTACCTCTCTTAAAGGGAACTTTGACAGAATTTCTGAGAAGGGAGATTTCCTAGCTCTATCAAAAGTCATTTTTCCATTAAATAAGGCCTACTTATTGACACCTCTGAATGATACTACAAAAACTCCCAGTAGAGCTGGGTAATTTCTACACTTGGATCTGCGGTTTGGGGAGATCAGAAAACTGGGTAGGGGGGGTCTATGTTGATCTCAGATAATTCAAGAGGGTTTGTAACAGTTTTAAACATCCATACATACTTGCTTTCAAAAATAAGAAAGTAAGAAGTAACAAGGGTGGGATTGGAGGGGATGGTGGGGAAGAGTTTTCCTTATATTTTTTCTAGGGAGGGAGATCTTTTACAGGACCTTTCAGCAACTTCTTTTTGTGTCACTTGGCATAGCTTAGTTGTATGTCCACTAATAAGTGTGGTGGGAAAGGCATTTCCTTCCAAGATCACATTGTCAGAGGATGGAACTTCTAGAATGTGAGAGTAAGGACTTCTAGAAATTCCCTCCTCAATGAGACCCAGGGAGCCACTGTCTCTGTTATTTGTCATCAAGAAACATCCCTATATGAGTAAGGTATAGGATGAGAGGGGTGGAGTTGCTCATGAAGTCTCAAGGCTGAGTGAGCAGAGTCCATCAGGGTAATCTCTTTGTCTGTCATCCTTTAAGGCATCAGGTAAAATGTAACTTAGATCGACATGATGCTGGCCTGAGATCCATAAACAACTTGAGTTGTTTTCAATTAAAAGCTTTTTAAAAAACTGAGTTCATCATGTAGAAGACCTAATTTTATTCATTGTTTAACTGCAATAGAAAATCTAAAATAACAGTAGCTTAAACAAGTAGAGATATCTTTTCCTGTCACGTAAATGTTGGCAGTTCAGGGCTGAGTTGACCCCACCACAGTTACCAACCTGGTTTTCACATACAATATAGTAAGAAGGAAGAGGGGAAATATCTTTCTCCCAAAGGACTCTTTCCAGAAGTCCCTGAAGGACTCATTCACCTCTGCCACTTAATCTCACTGACCACAGCTTCGTTACCTGGCTGACACACAGCTCCCAAGGGAGCCTGGAGTTCAGTTCAGTTCAGTCACTCAGTCATGTCCGACTCTTTGCGACCCCATGAATCGCAGCGCACCGGGCCTCCCTGTCCATCACCATCTCTCGGAGTTCACTCAGACTTGCGTCCATCGAGTCAGTGATGCCATCCAGCCGTCTCATCCTCAGTCGTCCCCTCCTCCTCCTGCCCCCAATCCCTCCCAGCATCAGAGTCTTTTCCAATGAGTCAGCTCTTCATATAAGGTGGCCAAAGTACTTGGAGGTTCAGCTTTAGCATCATTCCTTCCAAAGAAATCCGAGGGAGCCTGGAAACAGAGGTTTTATTCCAAGATCCTGCATATGCCCGCCACCACATGAGGTTTTCTCTTCTAACAATATATGATATTATGTGATAGTTCTTGATAAGGGTTGCTGATTGATAATGTGACTTCCTTCTCTTCTTAACTGTTCATGCAGCCTCTGTACTAACAATAAGATGACATGAGAGGGAAGTTCATGAATCTCTGCTACTACCAGCCCCAGAGCTCTCCTTCGTACAGAACTAACTCCAGAAATGAATCCAAGCGTCCATTTGCTTCCATGACTCCTGCTCTCTGATTTCCTTTCGACGCTTCTTCATCTTGACACATGTGTCCTTCCACTTTGTATCTACAGATGATTAAGGCAGATAGGTAATTCATCAAAACTTCCCAGATCTTAATAATACTTTAAGCTCTGAGTTCACAGTATAAGTTTTCATACTCAGAAGTCTGGCTCTTTTCATCAAAAGCCCCTCTGTGTGTCTGTTATCTTTATAGCACATTTAAGGAACCTGTTCCGATGCACTGAAGCTAAGCATTGATGCCTTTGTTCCTTTTTCACACATCCTTGCTTTTAAGCCATGAGAGTCCTCCAGAGCTGCAAGCACACTCACCGGGGCTGAGATGATGAAACACATTGGTTAGGATTTAGCATATATTATCTGTCTCTCACAATGAACTATGGAATCTAGAGTTCCTTAAAGTTAAGAAAGAACTCTGTGAGAATGGATTAGAGCACACTACGTTTAAATCCTAATTCACCATTCCTTTTCCGTGTAACACGAGCAGAATTCAGGCAAAAGTTTTTGGTATGCGTTTTGTACATTTTGGATTCGCCTCAAAGCACTCAAAGCAGTGTGTGTGTGTGTGTGTGTGTGTGTGTGTGTGTGTGTGTGTTGGGGTGGGGGGGAGGTTAATAGGTTTTTGCCTTGGGTACAGAGTGCAGGTACAGTACAACTAACTACTAACAACTAACTAACTACCCTTTCTGGTGTAGTCCTGGTATACAGAATTCTCACACAAGTTGTGGCGAAACTACCTCCCTCTATTACCAGTACAGCTCCTTGCTTCCGATCAGAAAACAAATGTTTTTGGCTGGGAAGAGGAGAAGAGTGGAAAAGATGGGGAGGGCTTAGGACCAGCTGAATGGAAGATGTTTACCTCCATCTGGAAGCAGAGTAGGTAGCATCTTGACATTGTTTCACATTCTTTCTGACATAAAGTAGGGGGATCTGGAATCTTTCTGACCAGTCTTTGTCTTGGTTTTCTGTGATTATTTTCCCCTGCTGCAGTTCAAAGAATTGAACTAAAACCCCTTCCTGGAAAGGAAACGTCCCTAATTTTGGCAGATCTGAACACAGACAGCTACTCAACATTTAGATCAGGGAACTGACATGATCAAAACAGGATTGTACGAAGATTCATCTCTCCCAGGTAAGAAGAAGCCAGAAGTGTTAACATTCCTATTAAAACATGAGATTTTAAAATGGATCTATGTCAGTAAGTCATCTTTCATAGGTAGTACAGCTTGAGTGCATTTAAAACACATCCTTCAAAGATTTATTGAGGTGATTTAAAGGGTCTGTCTCCTGGGTGGAGTTTTTTTTCATTTCTTTAATGACACTGGTCTTCCTAATGGATTCTGGAGTGTACTTGCGTAGGTGACTTCTGATCCCATGTTTCCAGCTGCCTGCTGGCACTATCCGCACCCTATCCTCAACCTCCATAAAGCTAACCTTGTCATCTCACGGAGAGCAGTCTTTTGCCCTCTCAGTGGCTGTGAACAGAGCCATCCCGTCACCTCAAAGGGATCATTGGTTCTGTTTTCCCGGTTGCTCGCACACCAGTCCCTCTTGCTTCTGAAACATCTATCCCTGTATCTCCATTCCCTGCTCTGATTCCGTCTTCCATGTTGTCAGAAATGCTGCCACCTCTTTCCCCTTATAACTGGTTGTGTTCATCACTGATAGGTCTTCTTGTACAGCCTTGAAAATGTCATTCTTATTTTGAAACTCTTCCCTTACAAAGTATATAAGATGAGAGGACTGCTAGATCTATGTATCTGGATATATATGTGTGTCTTAACAGTAAGTTATTTTATTAAAAAATGGAATCATTTATAAAATAGATTTTTTTTTTAAATGAGAGGGCTCCTAATGAAGCCCAGAGGGAAGGAGCATAAAGTCTTCCCAGTTAGACTTCCACTGGGGGCCTCCACCCCTCCACAAACCTTTTAGGGAAAACTTGAGTCATGTCTAAGGACTGTATTTTGAAAAAACACTGTTTTTAACTTTTTGCTGGCTTCCCATTCTATGATTAATGCATATAATCTCTAAAATATAAGAATCTTCATAATTCTATACTTTCAAGACATAAACACAAAGGCCCCAGTGCTGAACTTTCTAATATGCTGTAATCTCTCTTCGTTCATTTAACTCTACAGACTAGTTAGGATTTATTAATGTCATAGCAGTTTTCACCTCCTGTCTTGGGAGAAACTGAGAAGTTCCTTGAAGCCAGGAACTCTGCTAATCCATCTGGTAAAAAAGGAACTTCAAATCAGTAAGCGATTTATTGAACTGAATTGGATGGAATATAACCTTTGGGCATATCCCACAATGCATCAGAGATCCAAAAGGGCTTACCCTTCTCCACAACTTGGAAAACGGCTATGAGGTGACTCCACAGCAGAAGCAGGTGAGCCCCTTAGTAAGAATGAGACTTTGACCAAAATGGTGATAACGAAAAGTTAGAGTCCACAAAACTCCTTCAATTCTGACACCAACTACAAGCTCAGGGGTTCCCAAGACCACAGTGGGATTCAACAGCTTGCTACAAAGACTCATAAATCTCACTGAAAGCTTTACACTTGCAGTTATGGTTTCTAACAATGTAAGGGTACATATATACAATGTAAGAGTACAGATTACATCAGCCAAAGGAAGGGACACATGAGGCAAAGTCCAGGGAAATTCCAAGCAGAAAGCTACCACAGTCATTTCCCAACTGAGTCATGAGCAGAACTACTTTTTCCAGCAGTGCTGAGTGACAACATGCTTGGGCTGACAATAGGCCTGGAGTATTACCAGTCACGGAAGTTCACCTGAGCCTTGGTAGCCAGAGATTTTATTGGGGTTCCACTGCATAGGCTTAGTGACTGCCCAAATTCTTGATTTCAGTTTATAGGCCCTCTGGAAGTCAAGCTAATATTGTATGACCCAAAGTCCCTACTCTAAATCTCATTGTAAGACTGTATTATTCCCACTCCAGTACTCTTGCCTGGAAACTCCCATGGACGAAGGAGCCTGGTGGGCTGCAGTCCATGGGGTCACTGAGTCAGACATGACTGAGCGACTTCACTTTCACTTTTCACTTTCATGCATTGGAGAAGGAAATGGCAACCCACTCCAGTGTTCTTGCCTGGAGAATCCCAGGGATGGGGGAGCCCAATGGGCTGCCATCTGTGGGGTCGCACAGAGTCGGACACGACTGAAGCGACTTAGCAGCAGCAGCAGCAGTATGACCCAAGGCCTGCAGGCAGACAAAGACTTTTCAAGGATTTTAGAGTTTATCTTCTGGAAGACCAGGGCAAATGTCTGGGTAAGGTTAAATCCTTTACTACACAAATGGCAACTGGGTAACTGGAAAATACAAAGGGAAACATCCTTCACCCGGAAGCAACCACTTTTACAACTCAGATTCAACTGCTTATAGTGGAAGGGGAACCATATGAGCTGAGCATCCTGAGCTGCACCTTCTGGGTGGGGAGATACAAATGCGAGATGATGCACCAGCTCTTCCAAAGTGGCGATTTTGTTTCTTCCTTAGTGAATCTAAAAGCTTCTTTCTGGTTTCAATCCCAAGGATGTTGGTTAGGATGACAGAAGATTAGAGGGAACTTGGAATAACTGATTCCACCCCAAATATGACTATTGGGCTGCACCTCACAGGCCTTTAAGCCTTTGTAGCTGCCCAGCCTTGAGAATGAAGAAAGAGCTCAGACCTCTTTGGAATGCCCCTTACTGCTAACCCACCCATAACCTGCCAGCAATCAGAGCTAACTTGTTCTCCTGCATGCACTTCCCCTCCTCCGCTTTTTTTTTAATCCCTGTCATCTAGAAAGTAAGAAAATGAGGGTCACACCATGATTTCCCATCCTCTAAGCAGTAAGGGTAACACCTGGTGCGTGGGATGAAGGGTCAGCCTTGGTGGACACAGGGGCCCTTCACAATCTGCTGCAATAACAGAGCGCATGCTGCAGGGACTAGAACGATAGACACACACCCAGTGCACAAGCCTTCCCTGAGCAAGTGCACGTCAGCCTTCGCTGGTACCCGGTGGCTCAGAGGTTAAAGCATCTGCCTGAAATGCAGGAGACCGGGGTTCAATCCCTGGGTCGGGAAGAACCCCTGGAAAAGGAAATGGCAACCCACTCCAGTACTCTTGCCTGGAGAATCCCATGGAGGGAGGAGCCTGATAGGCTATAGTCCATGGGGTCGCAAAGAGTCGGCCACGACTGAGCGACTTCACTTTCACTAACGACAGCAAACATCACTTCCTGGATGAGCACTGCATGATGGATGCTCTTTAGCGCTCATGGAATAAAGACAGATAATACACTTCTACTAAATGACATACTCTATGTTATGACCTAATGGCCAGAATTCCTTTGTGGGGAGAATATGATCTCCTGCTCCCCTTGTATTTCTGGACGTAGTGACCTCCCTTAGAGAAACACGTCCGGCCTCTCAGTGGTTCTTTATGGTGTAACTAATTATATTGCAGAAATACTAGATTTCATTTAAATCTCCCAAATCCTTTCCTGAAATCTGCCATCTCTTATGGTCTACACTGGTCTGCGGTAAGCTTAGATTAAAATTTCAGCCCCTGGAAGCTGTGTTGCCAATTCTCCAACTCTTGCTGAGACCAGACAGAAGTTTCCTTCCAGGATACTGGCTTATACTAAGCCAGCCCTCAGTTATCTGAATAAGACACAAATTCCCAAAGAGATTTACCTGGATTAAAGATAAAATGTGACTCCTGGGTACATATGGGTAAAGTGTCTGCCTGCAATGCAAGAGACCTGGGTTCGATCCCTGGATCAGGAAGATCCCTTGGAGAAGGAAATGGCAACCCACTCCAGTATTCTTGCCTGGAGAATCCCATGGATGAAGGAGCCTGGTGGGCTATAGTCCATGGGGTTGCAAAGGGTCAGACATGACTGAGCAACTTCACTTTCACTTTCAGGTACATATTCAAAAAACCCCATAAACACTAATTCAAAAAGATACATGCACCCCAATATTCATGGCAGCATTTCTTATGATTCCCAAGATACAGAATCAAACTAAGTGTCCATCAACAGATGAACAAAGCTGTGGAAAAAAAAAAAAAAAAACAGACAATTGCTCAGTCAGTCATAAAAAGCATGAAATTTTGTCATTTGGAACAACATGGATGGACTTGGTATCATGTTAAGTGAAATAAGACAGAAAGACAAGTACTACATGTTACCACTACGTGTAGCATCTCAAAATACAACAAATTAGTGAATATAACAAAGAAGAAACAGACTCACAGATATAAAGAATAAACTAGTGGCTACCAGTAGGGAAGGGACATGAGGGGAACATAGCAGTAGGGGATTAAGAGGTACAAACTATTCTGTATAAAATAAGCTACAAGCAGATATTATACAAATATAGAGAAAATAGCCAGTATTTTATCATAAGTATGAAGGTGAAGTCGCTCAGTCGTGTCCGACTCTTTGCGACCCCGTGGACTGTAACCTACTAGGCTTCTCCGCCCATGGGATTCTCCAGGCAAGAATACTGGAGTGGATTGCCATTTCCTTCTCCAGGGGATCTTCCCGACCCAGGGATCGAACCCGGGTCTCCCACACTGGAGGCAGACGCTTTAACCTCTGAGCCACCAGGGAAGCCCTAACATAAGTATAATAGACCAAAACTTTTAAAATTGTGAATCACTGTATTGCATAAGAGACAGGTATACATCAACTATATTTCAATTAAAAAACATATAAAATTAAAAAGCAAAAAAGAAAACAAAAAATGTATATCTCCTGACTCCTTTCTTGACTGGTTCTTAACCTCAGTGAGGGAGAGCGGGACTGTTACTTTGAGAGCTCTTCCAAGCCCGTGTCATTCCACTCCCATAAAACCTTCACCAGATAACAGGACAGGAGATTTTTCTCTAGTAAATACACTACAATTGGATCAACTGCCTCTGAATCTCCTCCTGCTAGCATCTCTCCTGTTTTTTTGCTGCTGATTCTGTGTTTCACTCTTTTGCCACTCTAAGTTGTCTCTGGTTCCACTTAAACGACCATAGCTCCTTCAATTAGCAGTGCTCAAAATGGGCTGCCTCTCCAAGGCCTCCACTTACACAGAGTCTCTCCCAAATAGCTCTTCATTTTGATTGGAACAGACAAATAAACACCAACAGATTATCACTGCTGTATCTGGCACAACCATCAGAAGACAGATCCAGGATCGTTTTCATTTTTCCAGATTCCCAAAGATATTTGTCTTCTGCTTCCTGTTACCCAAGCCCACTTTCATCAGGTAGCTGACTTAGAAACCAGCTAACAATACATCTCCACATCCCTCCATCGCTGAGGAGGCATTAAAAATTCAACTGTCTCTTCTTAGTGAACAATTATCTCACTCATTGGCTTGATTCACTGATCTCTTAATGACAGCTTTCCTGCTGTTTCCTTTGAATGTTTAAAATATGAAACAACCCCGTCTTGTCAAGCTGAAAACTGCGGCTGAGTTTTTTGTCGCTGTTTCCAATAAATAACTTCAAGGGGTTTCAAATTATCCATCATCTGACAGCTCTCGGGAAGATTTTCTCATCTCCTTCAGGCATAAAAAGCCATTTCTAACCACCACACTGTCCCACTGATTACCCTCAATGATTTTCAAAATCGGTGCCATTCTTCTCAAAGAACCTCTCTCCCCATCAATATTGACAGGTGCTTTAAATGAACACATGCCCAGGAGGAAGGGCTGTATGTGATCATCCTCCCCTGACCAGAGTGAGTTAGTAAAGGGCTATAAAGATGAGAACGGGATACTGATCACATTTATTCAGCACTTAATGAGAAGATGTACGTGTTAGGGAGAGAAGAACTAGCGTGGGGAGACCCAGAATAATTTCTGATGGGAGAATGCAGAAGTAGAGTCTTCACTAAAGGAGCTGGAATCAAGTAACCAAAAGATGTTCTGTTGGGAAAAACATCAGAGGTCAGTGCTCTATGGACCTGTCACTGTAGCTTTCTTGCTCCTTTCTTCCCCAGGGAAGGGTGGAAGGGACAACTCACAGAGGGGAGTCAGAAAGGAATGCAGTCTCCAGTGCGTTCATAGCTGGTGGGCAAAACAGCAGATAGAACCCTTTCCCTGCTACAGGGTCTCAAAGAATCAGGAAATTAGCTTTACTCACACAAATTACAGGACTGGAAAAAAGGCAGCCTGTTGTCATCTTCACCAGAGGACCAAGCCAAAAGCCCAGAAGCCAAAAGTGGTAAAGGGGTGGAAGAAAATAGCCAAGGACAATCTCTAAGGCTAAGAATTAGTTCTAACACCAGAATAGGGATTCTGAATATTTTAAAAATCAGCTTATTACCAAGTTGAAAAGTAAGATCAAGATTGGATTAAACTTTTATAATTCAAATTAACCAGAAAAGATAATACCTCCACGTATATTTCTTTGAAACTCATGCTCTTATCAAAAGTTTATTTTTTTTAATATTTCTGTACTTAACTTTATTTGAAAAAAATTTTAAAGGAAAATCAGGCTATCAGACAAATAAATCAACTTATAAGGTAAGTTCTGGAAAGTGAAAGTGAAAATGAAAGTTAGTCGTGTCTAACAACTCTGCAACCCCATGGACTGTAGCCCGCCAGGCTCCTCTATCCATGGGATTCTCCAGGCAAGAATACTGGAGTGGGTTGCCATTACCTTCTCCAGGGGATCTTCCTGACCCAGGGATTGAACCTGGGTCTTCCTCATTGCAGGCAGATTCTTTACCATCTGAGCCATCAGGGAAGACCAAGCTCTGGGGTTCTAAGTAAAAATAAAAAGTGTTTCCTGGACTCCAGATGCTCACTAACTAGCTGCAGGATAATCTATATCACCTGGAGAAGGCAATGGCAACCCACTCCAGTACTCCTGCCTGGCAAATCCCATGGACAGAGGAGCTTGGTAGGCTGCAGTCCATGGGGTCACGAAGAGTCAGACACGACTGAGCGACTTCACTTTTCACTTTCATGCATTGGAGAAGGAAATGGCAACCCACTGCATTGTTCTTGCCTGGAGAATCCCAGGGATGGGGGAGCCTGGTGGGCTGCCGTCTATGGGGTCGCACAAAGTCGGACACGACTGAAGCGACTTAGCAGCAGCAGCAGCAGCTTTATCACCTACCCTAATGAATGCAGTTGGTAAACTAATGAGATTCTTCCACTTTCCATATCATCACTACCTCCAAAAGAAAATTAAAACTAAGAGGGTCCTCTCACAGTATTCTTTATCTCCTCATCAGCCTAGTGACACAAACCGTTGCCCTAATAGTCATCACCCCTCCCCCCCTGCAAAATCTAATCTCTCACCATGTATGTGAATGTGACCTCTTTACAGTGTATTTAACTCTGTCTGTCTGGAACAGTCACCATCTCCACCAGCCCAGCTCTCTAATCTAGATCACTGTCGGGGTGACTAGAATAGCTTCAGATTGCCCATGTGCACTCTGACCAGCCCTATGGGCTGCAGCCAGAGCAGCCTTTCCAAAATGCAAAGCTGATGACATCACCCCTCCCTGGGATCTCACCGCAGGCCAAGAACCTCCCTTCCCCTTCATCATGCAGTCCCCTCAAGGGCTGTGCTCTCTGCCACTGGGTGTTAAACATGCCTGTCCTTTTGCCTTCACCCATTTCTATTACTAACTCTTGCTAACTCTTACTAACTAATCTTGCTAACTCTTACTCAGCCTTCAGAGGTGGATCAAATATTACATTCTTTTTTTTTTTAAACTCTGCCTCACAGCTGGTAAAAATTTACATCCGTTTACATGATTATTTGAGTAACAGCTTTCTCTCTGACCAGACTATCACGTCCTTAATATATAGTAAGTGTTAAGATCATTGTTGGTTGGATTCAGTTCAGTTCAGTTCAGTTCAGTCGCTCAGTCGTGTCTGACTCTTTGCGACCCCATGAATCGCAGCACGCCAGGCCTCCCTGTTCATTACCATCTCCCGGAGTTCACTCAGACTTACGTCCATCGAGTCCGTGATGCCATCCAGCCATCTCATCCTCTGTCGTCCCCTTCTCCTCCTGCCCCCAATCCCTCCCAGCATCAGAGTCTTTTCCAATGAGTCAACTCTTCGCATGAGGTGGCCAAAGTACTGGAGTTTCAGCTTCAGCATCATTCCTTCCAAAGAAATCCCAGGGTTGATCTCCTTCAGAATGGACTGGTTGGATCTCCTTGCAGTCCAAGGGACTCTCAAGAGTCTTCTCCAACACCACAGTTCAAAAGCATCAATTCTTCGGCACTCAGCCTTCTTCACAGTCCAACTCTCACATCCATACATGACCACAGGAAAAACCATAGCCTTGACTAGATGGACCTTAGTCGGCAAAGTAATGTCTCTGCTTTTGAAAATGCTATCTAGGTTGGACATAACTTTTCTTCCAAGGAGTAAGCGTCTTCTAATTTCATGGCTGCAGTCACCATCTGCAGTGATTTTGGAGCCCCCCAAAATAAAGTCTGACACTGTTTCCACTGTTTCCCCATCTATTTCCCATGAAGTGATGGGACCAGATGCCATGATCTTCATTTTCTGAATGTTGAGCTTTAAGCCAACTTTTTTGCTCTCCTCTTTCACTTTCATCAAGAGGCTTTTTAGCTCCTAATGAATCAATAAGAAATTAAGATGGGACTGGAAAATGAGAGTCACAAATAAAAGTGCTCAAAGACAAATCTATAGAAATAGTATTTTGAGTTAAGTCTTGAGAGGAGAGTAGTAGTCTATTAGGAGAAGAAATCATGTAGAATACTGGGGACTGAAGGTGTCAATATAGTTGTTTTGTGGTGGTCAAGAGGACACAGCTCTAGAAGTTACTTCATCCCATCCATACTTGGCTGCTTTGGACTTTGAAAATCCTACTTAACCTTTCTGTCTCAGTTTCCTCATTTTTAAGAGGCAGATAACAAGAATTCCTCCCTCCTGGCATGGAATGAAGTGTGATACGTTAATACTTGGCACTGTAACTGCCATTTAGCAAATACTCTTTAGATGATAGCTCACTTTATTGTTTTTATACTTATCCACATGTGATTACATTAAAGTTTAATTCAACAAATGTACCTATATCCAGATGCCATATGCTGTGCTAAGTCAGGCAAAGGAAGGGTGATAAGAGATGAATTCACACAAGTCCCCTTCAAGGAACTCACTCATCTTCTACTGAAGGTGGTCGTGGTTTGGTATAAACTAAGGGAGAAGCAGGACAAACACTGAAGGACAAGCTTTTTAGCAGACCGATAAAATGATAACCACAGACATCCCACCAGATGCCCAGGAGCACCCCCACCCCAGCTAAACCATTGCCAGCACTACCATGACGCTCACTGTTTCCAACTTGCAAGCAATTTGGGGAGCAAGTCAGATCCTTCAGCTGCTGTCATCTGTGTGGAGAAAGTGTTCATGTTCAGAGTCTAGTCATTGCCCTTAGCCAGGTATGTCTTTANCACTACCATGACGCTCACTGTTTCCAACTTGCAAGCAATTTGGGGAGCAAGTCAGATCCTTCAGCTGCTGTCATCTGTGTGGAGAAAGTGTTCATGTTCAGAGTCTAGTCATTGCCCTTAGCCAGGTATGTCTTTAACAAGCCATTACCATTTTATGTTTTATGTTACATTTGGCAACCTCTAGAACTTAATATCTCCATCTATGTTGAGTCAGTTTGTCCAAGGACACAAAGCCACTAGAGATTGGAATAAATATCCTGAAACTTGAGTTTGCAGGAGAGTGTTCCGTACACCCTGGCTAACTTTCTTTATCCAGAGGTCATGGGGACCTTAAAGGGACAATTACCTAAGGATGATCTAAGCAGGGAGGGATGGAGAGGTGGAATTCTGGCATGTTTTCTGAAATATTTATAAGCTTTGAAATGAAGAGTTTTACTAACATGGATAAGCGGATGATGTCAATATCTTTAAGTAGCTATTATCTGTGAGAATCTACTGAACCCATTTAGTCACAGAATTTGTAAATTAAAAGGACCTTAGAGGTCATGTGGTTTCACCTCCCACACCATACAGAAGCCTCTTTTTCGCACTAATTTTCAGAGAATTTAGGAGGGTTTAGTTTGCCCCAAAACCCTACAGTCTCACAAGGAGAAGACCTCCTAGAAATCATCTAGTCCAACCCCTCAGTTGACAGGTGAGGAGCGTAAGGCCCCAAGTATCCCAGGGCATCAACCGCGTATGTCCACAGGTAGACCCAGAAAACAGACTATTGGATTCTGNTTTGCCCCAAAACCCTACAGTCTCACAAGGAGAAGACCTCCTAGAAATCATCTAGTCCAACCCCTCAGTTGACAGGTGAGGAGCGTAAGGCCCCAAGTATCCCAGGGCATCAACCGCGTATGTCCACAGGTAGACCCAGAAAACAGACTATTGGATTCTGACTGTACTGCCTCAATTTAAGGTCTTTAAAAATAAAGTGTTTTCTTGGGCTCCAAAATCACTGCAGATGGTGAGCACAGCCATGAAATTAAAAGACGCTTGCTCCTTGGAAGAAAAGCCATGACCAACCTAGGCAGCACAGGAAAAAGAGAGCCATTGCTTCGTCAACAACAGTCCACATAGTCAAAACTATGGTTTTTCCAGTGGTCATGTATGGATGTGAGAGTTGGACCATAAAGAAGGCTAAGCACTGAAGAACTGATGCTCTTGAACTGTGGTGTTGGAGAAGACTCTTGAGAGTCCCTTGGACTGCAAGGAGATCCAACCAGTCAATCCCAAAGGAAATAAATCCTGAATATTCATTGGAAGGACTGATGCTGACGCTGAAGCTCCAATACTTTGGGCATGTGATGTGAAGAGCCAGCTCATTTGAAAAGACCCTGATGCTGGGAAAGATTGAAGGCAGGATTAGAAAAGGACTAGATGGTTGGATGGCATCACCGACTCAACAGACATGAGTTTGAGCAAGCTCCAGGAGATGGTAAAGGACAGGGAGAACTGGTATGCTGCAGTCCATGGGGTTGCAAAGTGTCAGACACGACTGAGTGACTGAACAATGACAAAACTAAATTTAAAAACAAACCAAAAAATTATTTATGGATGATTCTTTTATTATCTTGAAAATGCTGTTTGGGATTATGAGGTTGTAAGAATTAAAAATGCAAGTCCATTCTAAAAAAAGCATTCAAATGCTTTGGTAACCAAATATCCTGCTCCTAACAAAACAGTTTGACAGTTTCAGAGACATGAAAATAATAGGAAAAGTCTACATACAGGCCTCGAGAATACTGACAACACTGTCGTGATTGCAGACAAAATTGTGAATAGGTTAGTCAGGCTGTGGTAAGCGCCATATAAGGAACATTTCCATCATTGGTTTAGCTGCTTTGGAGTGGGGTAGAGCCGAGTATCAGCGATAAAGTGTAAGAACATGTCTGTGGTGAAGATACAATCTCTCTCATCCTGACAAGGGGGCTATTAATCTGTCCATTCTCTGGTTTTAGAAGCTGAGGCTGATAAAGTTACTCCAAATTGACCATCATCCCAGATAATTGGCAGAGCCTGCATTTTCCCAGAGTAGTACTCTATAACTTACTGAGCAGGAGCCCAGCCTCTTAGAAAACCTTTTAATATAGGGTACGCTTGGGAGATGGCTTGCCAGTTGGTGCAGTTGGCCAAGAACCCCGTCCGCCAATGCAGAGACAAAAGAGATGCTGGTTCAATCCCTCAGTCGGAGAGATCCCCTGGAGGAGGAAATGGCAACTCGCTCCAGTGTTCTTGCTTGGGAAATCCCACTGATAGAGGAACCTGGCAGGTTAAAGTCCATGGGGTTGAAAAGAATTGGACATGACTGAGCCTGTGTGTGTGCACACGCATGCGCGTGCACACACACCACACATACACTTGGGAGAAAAGGAAATGAAGACCTACATCCCGAATTTCAAAGTACACCTCCCACTTCCTGTCTACCCAGCAGTTCACTGAACTTGGAGTTCTGTCTGCAAGTGGTCATGTCTCTTTCTCACTATGGCATGCATTTAGCCAGCACTCCCCCAGCACTGTCTGGGCAGAAATCTCTGCAGTAACTCTTAAACAAGCAGGAGTTGTGATGTGTTCAGTTAATCAGTGCCAAGGGACATGTTAGATTGAGCTTTCTAATTTATAATTTCCATCAAAGTTTAGTGACTCCCTGACGACCATAGGCAGGATAAAGTCCAAATTGCCTTGTGATATGCTAAGGCTGGCATCAACATCTCCCACATCCTGGCTGGCATTTCCTGTTTCATGTTCTGCCTAGTCATACATTTTCCAAGGCTTCTGCTTAAGCTAAATTGGCCCTAATCTGTCTTCCAAGTCTACCCTACATTACCCCATGACCACTTTTGCTGAGCCCATGATTCTCTCTTTTCTCATCATTATTCAGATTCTGCACTTCCCTGGTGGCCCAGTGGTACGGAATCCAGATGCCAGTGCAGGAGATGCAGGTTTGATCCCTGAGTCAGGAATATCATCTGGAGAGAGAAATGGCAACCCACTTCAGTGTTCTTGCCTGAGAAATCCCGTGGACAGGGAGGCTGGCAAGTCCTCCCTGGAGGACTTGGGGTCACAAAGAGTCAGACGTGACTTAGTGACTAAACAACAACAGCAACACAGATTCTACCCTCCATGATCCAATTCTAATTTTTATCATTTGTTTGATAAATAGTTGCCACTTTGGTGTCAAGTCCTATACTATGTACTAAGTGTAACTAGGTATCCAGTGGCACCTTAAGCTTACATCCTAGTTGACCATGGGAGAAGGAGAAAGAAGAAACAGGGAAAGTTAATATGCAATAGTCAGCTACAAAAAATGCTATAAAGGGAATCACCTATGATAGGGAATCACCTACAAAATGTTTGATTTCGGTGGAGTGACTTCCCTACAGTGGTGGTCAGAGCCCACTCTGAAGAGCAGCCATTTGAAATAAGACTTAAGATAACAAGAACCAAGTGTCCCTAGAGCATCCTGGTTAGGATAACAGGGTGTGCAAAGCTTCAACTTGTGAAGGACCTGCAACCAGGATAAGAGTGGCAGGAAGTGGGGTCAGTTCAGTTCACTTCAGTCACTCAGTCGTGTCCAGCTCTTTCTGACCCCATGGACTGCAGCATGCCAGGCCTCCCTGTCCATCACCAACTCCCGGAGTTTACTCAAACTCATGTCCACTGAGTTGGTGATGCCATCCAGCCATCAAAGGAAGTGGTGTAGCAAATTTCAACAGGTTTCCAGTCGGCAAAAGTCAACCTTTTTCTGAATTTCTGTTACCATCTGTACCATCCATTAAGTTCTTTAGTATAAGAATGCATGCTCAGCTATGTCCAACTCTTTGCAAACCTATGAACTGTAGCCTGCCAGGCCCCTCGGTCCATGGGATTTCCCAGGCAAGAAAACTGCAGTGTGCCGCCATTTCCTTCTCCATAGGGTCTTCCCAACCCAGGGGTCGAAACTGCGTCTCCTGCTTTGGCGGGCGCATTCTTTACTACTGAGTATAAAACATCTACAATTATCCTTTATTTTTAATCTTGTCTCCCTCTTTACAAGGGAAGTTCCTTGAGAGCCTATATGCTAGTTCTCACCAGGAATAAAAGCCCATAAAATGTACTCAACTATTGAGTGAAAGACTCTAGTTCCTTAGGGGCAGGGCTTTCTATGGTCCAATGTCCCAAGACAGAGTGGAGCACACGATAGATACAAAGAGTCTGCTTATTGATTGATTCTCCCCTTTTCTCTGGGAAAACTGATCTATCTGCAGTCATTTGAACCCTAATCGGTGGACTCCACCTTCTGAATCTTACTCCCTTTCTCACTGCCACATCTCTCTGAAGTCTCCACTGGCAACCCCATCTCAGCTAGTTTTTCCTTGCTCTAGTCACCTGGCCTCTGACCGGAAGATGAGTCAGTATCAGTCAAAAAATGTTTAACAATCCTAAATCACATAAGTGTTGTGCTGTGCTAAGTCGCTTCAATCGTGTCTGACTCTGCAACCCTATGGACCATAGCCCACCAGGCTCCTCTGTCCATGGGATTCTCCAGGCAAGCACAGTGGAATGGCTTGCCATGCCCTCTTCCAGGGGATCTTCCCAACCCAGGGATTGAACCCAGGTCTCTTATGTCTCCTTCACTGATACACGGGTTCTTTACCACTAGTGCCACCTGGGAAGCCCAATTACTTTCTTACTCATTGTTTTTTTTAAAAAAAAAAAAAATCACCTTATTGACAGCAAAGTTTTTTCTTTTATCTGCTTAGTAGTATACACTGTTCAATACCATGAAAACAGCGTTTGTCACCACAGAAAGTGCCAGTCAATCGAGGACATGTCTAAGAATATATACACATATACATGTTGATAAGTTGGATAAACCACATACTTTGCCATAAGGTAACTCATGAATCACTCTGTGTGATACAAAAGATTTTCAGGGTAGACACATATACTCAATAGTATTAGATAATTTTAAAGGACATGTTATTTAAAACTAACTATACTGATGACTTCCTACAACTTTGTGTACCCCAGGCTTTGATCTGTTTACTGGAATGTTCTGTCTATAAGCTGTGCAGCTAATAGAGTTCACATGTGGGGCCCTCTGGGCCTAGAACTCAACCCATTTTTACTCCACTCAAAGCAGCTCTTCTATCAATGAACATGCTTGGTTTTCTGATAAAATACTAATTAACATTAAACAAATTCTTACTTTGGAGAATACCTCTCTTCTAGTGTATCCTTTCCTTTTGAATCACAAATAAATCCTGATCTAACAAATACCATGAACACAAACTTGCTGAAAAAATGTATATACTTCCTTTCAATTATAGCAAATCTCTTATTATTATTGTTCAGTCACTAAGTCATTTGCAGCCCATGGACTTTGCAACCCCGTGAACTGCAGCAGGCCAGGCTTCCCTGTACTTCACTATCTTCAGTTGTTTGCTCAAATGCATGTCCACTGAGCAGGTGATGCCATCCAACCATCTCATCCTCTGTTGCCCTTTTCTCCTCCTGCCCTCAATCTTTCCCAGCATCAGGAAAAACCTCCTATAGTCTATATTTTAAAAATTGTCTCTTTGAACCATCAGCAATGCTTTCTAATATATCATCCAAATATTCAGTGATAACTGAGTCTAGTTTGAGATTATTTTATTTGAATCCAATCCGACATTCTTGCCATAACAAGAAGAAAGAGTATGTTGGCATTGGCATGTGGCTTTTTGCCTTTTTTACTCAAGCGAGTAGCTTCAAATGGGGCTCCCCATGTGTGTGCTTAAGTTTGCTAAAGTTTTGAAAATACCAAGTGGCATATGACTTTAAAGTTTGCTGAAAAAAATTACAGAAGTGTGCCTTTGTTTTTTGGGCTATTTAATTTTCAAAGGCCATGTTAACTGTTACAGCTACATACTCTAATTAACCAACATTTCTCTTTTCTGGTTGCTTCTAAGATCTTCATTGATTTTGATGTTCTACAGATTCCCTGTGATATGTATAGATTAACGTCTTTCACTAATTCTGGAACATCAGCGGCATTCTCTCCTTTTGGAGCTCTTATTAACAGATGTTAGACCTTCTTTTATCCGTGCCTCTTAATATTTTTCTTCCTTTCCTATGAGATATGATATGTAAATGCTTCAGACATGTATTTCAGTTCACCAATCATTCTTATGGAGAAGGCAATGGCATCCCACTTCAGTACTCTTGCCTGGAAACTCCCATGGATGGAGGAGCCTGGTAGGCTGCAGTCCATGGGGTCGCTGAGTCAGACACGACTGAGCGACTTGACTTTGACTTTTCACTTTCATGCATTGGAGAAGGAAATGGCAACCCACTCCAGTGTTCTTGCCTGGAGAATCCCAGGGACGGGGGAGCCTGGTGGGCT
Source organism: Cephalophus harveyi (assembly GCA_006410635.1). NCBI lineage: Eukaryota > Metazoa > Chordata > Mammalia > Artiodactyla > Bovidae > Cephalophus > Cephalophus harveyi. The sequence goes on along the minus strand of SJYT01070266.1, from coordinate 77,936 downwards.
GCCGTCTATGGGGTCGCACAGAGTCGGACACGACTGAAGCGACTTAGCAGCAGCAGCAGCAGCAGCAATCATTCTTAACTGTATTTTAAGTCAATGGATAAATTTAAAAGCAGTTAAATGTCAGTGATACTTTTTATTTTCATTTCTAAAATCTAATCTGGTTCTTTTAAAAATCATGGTGGTTTTTTCCCCCAACAATATAGCATTCTTGTCCTTTGTTTTTGATGCCCTATTTTATGTCTGTTAACTTTCAGCGAGTTTTATAGTTTCTTTGATACCTATTAAATGAAGTGTTTTATTGGGGGAGGGGAGGAAGTAGAGTCCATCTAACTCTTGCTTTGACTGACTCTGGCTCATGAGGCACTATTTCCTTATGCGGCTCATCTCAATTATGAGCTCATATTCAGTGTGGATTTGTCTGTGAGAGGACTACAAGGCCTAGATCAAGGTTTCCTCCCTCCAAAGAGGTTTTGTACTTTCCCTGCCAGTTACTCAGCTGGCTTTGCAACAAAGGACTTCTAACATTAATATCTTTGTTAAATACATGCATTTGAGAGTTCTGAGATGACACAGGCTATATAAACCTCAAACCTGAATGATAGCATTTCTATACCCAAAACTCTTAAGGGATATATATTTTTATCAAGATCCTAGAAAGGTAGGCAAAATTGTCTGATATCTCCCTTGGGCAGAGAATTTTTTCCCTATATGCTACCATTTGTAATAAAAGCACCAGTACTCCTTGGAGAAAAGACCAGTTCCAGGGCTGGGGCAAGGTAGGAGTGGGGCGAGTCTGGAACATCTCACTGCAGGGGTTCCCAGCCCTGGAATCTAACGCCTGCTGATGTGTGCTTGGTCTCTCAGTCCTGTCTGACTCTTTGCAGCCCCATTGACTATAGCCCCCTAGGCTTGGCTGCCCATGGAATTTTCCAGGCAAGAATTCTGGAGTGGGTTGTCATTTCCTACTCTAGAGGATCTTCCTGACCCAGGGATCGAACCCTCATCTTCTGCTTTGGCAGGTGGATTCTTTACCACTAGCTCCACCTAGGAAGAGGCCTGATCTGAGGTGGAATTGATGCAGTAATAATGGAAATAAAGTGTGCAGTAAATGTAATGTGCTTGAATCATCCTGAAATCATTCTGCACCCCCCGGTCTACGGGAAAATTGTCTTCAATGAAACCAATTACTGTTGCCAAAAAGGCTCGGGACTTCTATCTTACTGCACAAGAGAGAAAGTGCTCTGGGAATAAAGGGATAGGTTAAAACAACAACAGCAAAAGACGTAAGAGCTAGTTTTATGGGCCTGCGCATGCATGTGTGCTGAGTCATCCTGCCCAACTCTTTGCGACCCTATGGATTGTAGCCCACCAGGTTATTCTGTCCATGAGATTCTCCAGGCAAGAATACTGATGTGGGTTGCCATGCCCTCCTCCAGGGGATCTTCCCGACCCTGGGGTCAAATCCACGTCTTATGTGTCCTGCATTGGCAGGCAAAATCTTTACCACTAGTACCACCTGGGAGGCCCTTCCTTTAAAGGCCTAATTTAAGGGCCTAAAAAGCAAAGTGAAAATCACTCAGATGTGTCCGACTCTTTGTGACCCCATGGACTATACAGTTCCTTTCTCCAGGGGAACCCAGGTCTCCTGCATTGCAGGCAAATTCTTTACCAGCTGAGCTGCCAGGGAAGCCCAATTAATACGGGCCAAATAAGGGGCTTCCCTGGTGGTTCATCCGTAAAGAAATCTGCCTGCAACACAGGAGACCTGGGTTCGATTCCTGGGTTGGGAAGATCCCCTGGAGAAAGAAATGGCATCTCACTCCAGTATTCTTGCCTGGAAGTCCCATGGATAGAGGAGCCTGGCAGGCTACAGTCTAAGGTGTCACAAAAGAGTCAATTGGCCAAATAGGGGACAGTTTGAGCATCAAAATGATAGTAATTGGCTATAATCCACAAAATAAAAACCCATGAGTTCATAAATACATTTTTTCTTATATAGAATGTCAACTGATAAACATAATAATAAGCAAAGTAAGTAATAAGCAAAGTAATAAACGTAAGAGTCAACGAATGCTACGGCAAGTTGCTGAAATTGTGGACCAGGTATTCACTTCATCTCAAAGTGTCTCTCCAAAAATTATACTGAAATACAAAGTACAAATACTTAAGTACAAACTTTCTAACGGGTAAGCTAAACAGGACCATCTTAACCAAGGGTCAATCTAACACCACCAAGAGTAGGACAAACCAGCATCAAATGCCTGTGGATATGGTGTACAGAAACGACCATACTATCATTTCCGTGGTATATATGCCAAAAAATGCATAGCTGAATCCAATCAGGAGCAAACAGACAAATCCAAATTGAGGCATATTCCACAAAGTAACTGGCCAGTACTCATAAAAAAATGTCAAGGTCAAGAAAAACCGAGTAAGGCTGCAGAACTGTTTCAGATGAAAGGAAACCAGAGACACGACAATTAAACATAACATGTGATTGGACTGGATCCTGGAGCGAGGAATAGCAATTACATCACTGTTCAATATTCACAATTTTGATCATTGTAATTTTGTTAAGAGAATTTCCTTGTCCATCCATAATACATAGTAACATGTTTGGAATAATAGAGCACAGTGTCTCCAACTTTTTTGCAAATGGGTCAGAAAAAAAATGCACACACAGAACATTCACACAGACATAGAATAAATCAAACTGAGAAAAATGTAAGCTGAAGGTAAAGGTGAAGTCGCTCAGTCGTGTCCGACTCTGTGACCCCGTGGACTGTAGCCTACCAGGCTCCTCCGTCCATGGGATTCTTCAGGCAAGAATACTGGAGTGGGTTGCCATTTCCTTCTCCAGGGGATCTTCCCGACCCAGGGATCAAACCCAGGTCTCCCGCATTGGAGGCAGACACTTTAACCTCTGAGTCACCAGGGAAGCAAAACTTACAAATCTTGGTAAATGCACAAAGGGTATAAAGGAAGTTCTTGTCAAAGCAAAGATTTAACAAAAAAAGGGACTTGAACAGTCAATGATAATCTCAATCTACTTATCCTACTGTATGTCAAATGCAATATATTTCACCATACTAAAAGCAAATGAAACCACTCCATCCCTCTGAATTCTCCCTTACACCCTTGTGACACACACCTGCCATCCTATTGAATGAAGGTGCAAGTTTCAACCTCTTTGCTGACACTCATTAAACTTAATTTCTTTAAGTTAAAAAAAGCTAAGCCAATGTTTTCTTCCTATTCCCCAACATTGTTTCACACAGGCTCTCGCATAATCCACGTTAGACCTGACTATTCTAAAATCTTACAGAAATAATGACAGAGAATCCCCATTGCTCACAATGTGTTGGGCACTGTTCCAAGAGCGTTGCTGCTGCTAAGTCACTTCAGTCGTGTCCGACTCTGTGCGACCCCATAGATGGCAGCCCACCAGGCTCCCCCATCCCTGGGATTCTCCAGGCAAGAACACTGGAGAGAGTCCTTAAATTCTAAGAGGCAGGTAACAGCATTACTCCAACGGGAAGACCAAGGCATGGATATTAGGCAACTTACTTTGACTGATGGACTAGCAAGTGCTGGGAATAAAGCTGGACTCGGCAGTTCTGCTGTGGAGCCAGCACTCTCAGCCATCACCGCGCCCTTTTTCTTCAGTACTCTCTTCTGTATAGCAGGGCAGATCCTCGTGCCATTTACTTTTGTATCCTAAGTTGTCAGCATACTATGTGACATAGAGAAGGTCTTTGTTGAGTTGAACTGATCACCATGCATTTTATTGGGTTGGCCAAAAGCTTCGCTTAGATTTTTCTGTAAGACTTATGGAAAAACCTGAATGAACTTCTTGGCTAACTCACCATATTCTATTACCTTACATGACTATTTGCAAAGTTACAGGATGCATACCATTACATATATAAATCTCATCTCCTCAACTGGGTCCCAGTTAACTCCAGTGAGGGTACTGAACTAGATAAATATTCCTGAGGTTATTTCTAGAAAGCAGCCTTCATCTCAGACCTTTGCATCCATCTTTGGTCCATTAGCCCTAACTGCTTGTGATATAACTTCTCAGTTTCCCTCCAAACCATGGCTTTCTCCCCATCAGCAGTCTGACAAGCCTATTCAAAGCACACATACCATTCGTAAAGTTATTTTTCTAATATTAAATGTGTGTGTGTGTGTGTGTGTACAGAGCATGTCCTCAAAGGATAGTTCATGATGTTATGCTTACTTTTAACATTTGAAAGTCCTGAATTGCTTTCAAATATATATCATTGAGTGACGCTGCAGTAATTCCTCCTTAATACTAAATACTGCTTCAAAATCTAGCAGTTAAAACAATAGGTTATTTTCTAGATAAGAATCTGTGTATTATCCTTCATATACAGGTGTGCTAAGAAGATCTATTCTAACAAACAAGTACTAAGCATTTATTGATGGTAGTGATGTTCATCAGTATGGATATGGGAAACAATCAATGTCCTCATTGAGTAAAATCTGAGAAATTTAGCACTTAAGTCCAGGGAAAAAAAAAAAAAAAAATCACATGGAAATAAAGGTCCTCCATCCTTTTCATACAACTTCTAGGGTGTTCCCCTTATTTTTCCAGTAGGTACACATTTTAAGCCAGAAAGGCTAAAGTGTAAAAATTACATTATTAAGAATCAGATTCAGTCAGGGAAAAACACTAATTCTTTTATTTTAGAAAATTTTGCTGTGGCAGTGCATTTTCTAAAGCATAGCACTCCTGGAGATGCTTAAAATGAAGCAAAATATACAAATGCTAGTCATTCTGTTCCAAGGAGAAGAGCTAAGTCCTGCCCTGAGGAGCCGTAAAATTAAACGTGCCAAGCTGGAAATCTCCTCATCCATGTGCATTTCTTTCATAAGTGATTTCAGGTCAAAGTGTCACCCCCAAAGCTAGGCCCCAAGGAGGTAGATAGACAATCCCTACCCTTGGAGGGTCCATCCAAAAACATGCTTACATCTGGTTACACAGGGCTTCCCAGGCGGCGCTAGTGGTAAAGAATCTGCTTGCCAATGCAGGAGACACAAGAGACATGGGTTCGACCCCTGGGTTGGAAGATCCTCTGGAGTAGGAAGTGGCAACCCACTCCAATGGTCTTGCCTAGAAAATTTCTTGGACAGAGGGGCTTGGTGGGCTACAGCCCACGGGATCGCAGAGTCAGATGCAACTGAGTGACTGAGCACAGACGTACAGACTGACAAAAAGTGGATTCCATGCTAAAGGTTAAAATTTGAGACACATGAAGAAAAAAGACAAATTTATTCCAAGGCCTGGCAATCCATCTGAGAACAGCAACAGGAAGGAAGAATTTGAAGGATGACTCTACCAACCTCATGATGGACGTGTCCACCTGAGTGGGAAGAAGGAGAGGAGATGCATGCGGGATCCAGGGGGGCAGAGGTGCTATCCAGGGGGAACAGACACTTCAGGCTGGGCAGCCTTTGCAGGGAGTAAGACACCCAGGTCCTGAAAAACTAGGGAAGGACGAGAAGCTGTCACAGAGGAGAGAGGCTGGAGCCCTGTTCTCAAGGGACCATGAAGTCACCAGCAGCATGATAAGGGCCAAGCCAGTTCCTGGCCCCTGTAACTGGAGCCACTCAAAGACGGTACTGGTGTGGGGCGGGTTGACCCATTCAAGTGACCTCTGGTCAGAGTGTTCGGGCACTCCAAGGGCAAGACAATGATTGAGCCACTCACAATTCAACTTAAAACCACGTTTGAGGGACATCAATGGCCCAAACTACAGCAGCCTTCCTCTTTCTCCTCTTCACTCCTCTTTCCTGTCCAGAATTTACTCTTATAGTAACTCTCATCACTCCACGTTAAAATAGAGTCACCCTTACCCAGCAGACTAGGTGAAGGCTAGGCCAATTGTCTCTTGTGTTGTGTTGAATCTGAAACATCATTGAATGAATGTACAAATGAATGCATCTCCACCCGGTTGGGCACACGAGTAGACTGTCTCCTGCACTAATAAGGAAGATATGAAGACCCCCTGGTTGAGGCTAAATGGTTCAAAATGATGACCTTGCCTGCAGCTGGGACTCTGCAGCTGCAGGGTCTGCTCAATGTCTGCTCTTTGCCTTAAGTCTTAACTCTTCTGCCTTAGTTACCTGTGCTGACCTTTGGCCTTTAAGCCCAGCAGACTTGAACTTAGCATCTTTGGCTCTGCCCCTATGGATTTTTCCAGACCTCCATTTATCCCATATACCCTGCCAGACAGATGTGCAGGGTAAATTTTCTGCTTTACTCTGATCTAGACGGGTCCCTCAGATACCAGCTGTCCATCCAGTGCAGCCCCAGCTCACCCAGAAGTGAGGGGCCACACCCCAGGCCCAGCGGTGTCCATCCAGTCCTTATCTACCATTCTAACCCAACCACCCCAGTACCTCCGCTTAGCAGGCTAGTCATCAACAGATGTAATCAAGGCTGCCATTAAGAACTTCAGCACTGTTGGTGCCAAAATAAAAAGCAACCGCCAGAACACCTAGAACTAACATAATTACACTAGTATAAACATAGTATAAATTAACCAAAAGACTAAAAGTGTGATTATTTCTACATCATGTTTTATAACTGTATTCAATTTCCTCTGCCAAATTACTATTGCAATGTCAAATGTTGCACTGCTATGCCCAGGAATTTGAAGGTCAGAGATTCTATGCTGCTAGACTTTAGGGAAACTATGATTAAGTCCTGGGGCTATGTAAGGTAATGTAACTATACAATCCTTTGATCTAGAGTTACCGGTAATGATGGAGATGCCCCTGAGTAGTTTCCTGGGGGACTGACATGTTCAATTGTGCCTGAGGAGCCCTTATCCTGACTCGGGCAAGCAGACCGTCGGAGACAGCTCGCAAACCTTGTATCCATGATGTTACAGGAAGGTTCTCTCGGCAGAAAAGAGAGGCACTGAAAATACATCCGCATCATGCACAGCTGTAACCCAGAGCTCTGCTAATTACACACTCACTCGTGATCCTTCTCCATCATCTTAAAGGAAAAGCAGCCCCTGAAACCGAGGTCACCCCAACCTGAGAGAAACTGACAGCACTGTTTATACCAAGACATGAAGCAATGTTGGCGCTCTCACAAGAGGACACAATCACAGCACAGGGGTGTCCGTGAACCGGGTGCAAACTGCTCCATTATATACTGAAGGCATCAGCACTGTACATGTCTCCATTTGATCACATCAAATCAAATCCTGCTCAACCCTCAGCCTGCCCAATATCAAACAAAGGTCTCCAGCATTACTCACCCAACTCTCCAAAAGAGGTCTTTCAGGCCATGGTTGCAGGGGCAGCTATTTTTGCTGTAGCCCCAAGATGTACCTTTGGCACCAGGCTGACCCTCTGTCCAGCACTGTTGTTCTTTCTAAAGCAGAATCTCATTAGCCCAGCTTGCTGCCAAAGCCACGTTGTCCATTTGAAGCTGAGCAGCCTTGCATGTGGCTTGACTTTCTTCTCAGAGAGTCCCTTGTTCACACTCTCAAGGCATCTGTATGCAAGGTAAGCCTTGTCCAGGTACCCTGGCTGGTGGCCAGCCCCATCTCTGAGGCACCTCTGAGCCTTCAAGATTCAGGAAGGTGCCATCCCCTGTCCACAGCCTATCAACCCTCAGTATCTGGTTCTGCTGTCTCCTTCAGCCTGAAGCCTCCATTCTCTGCTCCCATCCTCAGACTATCCAGTTTTATTGCATCAAAAGCCTTTTCATTTTCTAGCCTCATGTGACTTGACCTCTTAGTAGCTTTTAACAAAAGTTGGTCATAACATCATGCTTGACACTCTTTCCTGCTTCAGCCTTCATGAGACCACACTCTCCCAGTGTTCTCTCTGCCTTGCTGGCGCCTCTCCGCCTCCACTACCCAGTCTATAACTGTTGGGATCACACTTTATTAAGTGCTTAAAAAGGTTTACCATTAATACTTGATAAATAACATCTGTTGTGTCTTGCAGATATCTTCTCAGTAATGCCCCAAGTCTCCATTTTCAGACTTCATCCCTATTTTCAACCTTTTAGCTTATCTCACCCAATCTCATGGACTTACCTACCATCTCCTCCCTGCTGCTGCTGCTCCTGCTAAGTCACTTCCGTCATGTCCGACTCTGTGCAACCCCATCGTCTGCGGCCCACCAGGCTCTCCCGTCCCTGGGATTCTCCAGGCAAGAACACTGGAGTGGGTTGCCATTTCCTTCTCTAATGCATGAAAGTGAAAAGTGAAAGTGAGGTTGCTCAGTCATGTCTGACTCTTCATGACCCCATGGACTGCAGCCTACCAAGTTCTTCCATCCATGGGCTCTGCCAGGCAAGAGTACTAGAGTGGGTTGCCGTTGCCTTCTAGAGTTACACTATTACAATCATTGATCATATATCGAACTATACATTTGATCAGCTGCTTCAAGTCTAGTCATCATTTCCGTTGAAGGCTCAGTCATATACTTGGTAATACAAGAAATGATAATCTTGTGAAACAAGCAAAATAAAAATGGTATAGTTACTAACATTAGTGGAATTAAAAGTAAATATTTTAGCCATGAGCCTTCCATGCCAGTTTTTTTAAAAGATTGTCAAGACTAGGGAATGGGTCACTTAGAGCAGAAATCTGATTTTTCATGTGGTTCAAATGCGTTACGTTAAAGGATTTATAAGGTACAAAAATACAGCATTCAGTTTGAATTATAGCACAGATATCTCCCTGAGATCCTAGAAGGCGTCAAGGGTCTTGCAGTTGTGTAGTACTGCCTTTCTCATCATAGAGATCTCAGAATTCAATAGGTTAATAGCCCAGTTACTATCATTTAAAGCTTATGAAAATTGTCAAGGCTTAGATATGGTCAGTTACATCCTCCAGCCCAATTGAAGGCACACACACACACACACAAGCTGCTAAATGGTCATACCAGTAGAATACAGATTTTTGACCCATTGGGATCATACCAATGGTAGATTGGTTGGGGTTACCTGTAATTTGTTAACATGTACAACCTTAAATTCATGGGAATCCCAGGCTACACCTTTGTATCATCCCTGTAGATGTCAAGGCCACAAATTACTGCCACAAATCCACTGAGTTCCATACCAATCACTCTCTCTAAGGGTAATAACAGGCATAGTTCGTAAAGTACCCAGCCTTGTCTCATAATTGTGAGGAGCTAAAAGGCCTCTTGATGAAAGTGAAAGAGGAGAGTGAAAAAGTTGGCTTAAAGCTCAACATTCAGAAAACGAAGATCATGGCATCTGGTCCCATCACTTCATGGGAAATAGATGGGGAAACAGTGGAAACAGTGCCAGACTTTATTTTTTTTTGGGCTCCAAAATCACTGCTGAAGAATCTGCAAGTCATCTTGATACTGAAACTCTCCCCTGCTCAGATAGGGCACTCCCACCCCTGCCTCCTGTCCTGCAAGGTAAATGGCAAATCCATATATACTAAGATGCTCAGACCAATGTCTGATTCCTTTCTCTCTCTTTAGTGAAGCTCAGTCATATCCAGTTCTTGAGACCCCCTACCGGGCTCCTCCATCCATGGAATTTTCCAGGCAAGAGTACTGGAATGGGTTGCCATTTCCTTCTCCAGAGGATCTTCCTGACCCAGGGATCGAACCCAGGTCTCGCGCATTGCAGGCAGACGCTTTACTATCTGAGCCACCAAAGAAGCCCCCAACTAATTCATCAGATCCTTTTGGATGTCCCTGTGGTCAGAGGCAAACTCTGACCACTTGTCTTCACCTCTGCAGCCCGAGTCTAAGCCTCCCATCTGGGTGCATGGAAGCGCTTTCCAACAGGCCTGCCTTCCTCTCTAGCCTTCCTGAGGTCTATTCGCCACATAGCAGCCAGAGACATTGAAACCCTTCCCTGGCTTCATGTCATATGTAAAATGTATCCAAAGCCCTTTCTGCAGCTTAGGGCCCACAGTGATTTACCTCTATCCTCTGGCCTCATCCGCTACTTCCTTCCCCTGAATCCCTTTGACCTGCTCTCCCCAAGCAGGCCTTTGCCCATCTTCTTTCCCCTGTGTGGAATGTTCCTGCCTGACACTTCTGTGAGGTTCACGCCTTCATTTCTTCAGACCTCTGCTCAGTTCTCACTTTCTTAGAGAGGCTTGCTGACATTGTCTGAGACAGCAGCTTCCTGCATTCTTCCACCTCTTCATACTCCATGGCGCTCTGCATCCACTGATTTCAAATCCACAGATTCAACCAAGGATGGAAATTTCACAGACACAGGGGGTAAGTTGCAACAAGCCATTGTCTATATGGGACTTGCGCAGTACAGATTTTGTTATCATGGGGGCTCCAAGAACCAACACATAGATACTGAGAAGCATTGTGCCTAATTTATCCATTATCTTGGCTTTCTTTTCCTCATAATACTGTACTACCTATTCATCTGTTGTGATTCGTATTGGTTCTCCCAATGACTTGTGACATAGTCTCTCATTCATTGTCTTGTTCTCAGTGTCTAAAAAAGGACCTGGCACCCAGAATTTTTTAATGAATGAGTTTTTAATCTATAATTTCCCTTTTTTGGCTTAAGCCAGTTGGAATTGAATTTCTGTCACCAGAAAATAAAAGGTTTGACTGAAAAACATTTGTTTGTGGTTGTTACTGCTATTAGTTAACCACATGAAAAAGGGATAATCCTAACCCAATTATAACTCCAATAAAACACAGGGACGGGCTAAGGAATCTCTTCCAAACAGACAGTATTCTATTAAATTGTAAACTGATGCATAGAGGGAACAAAATATCAAGTCATTTTGAAAGAACTGAACAATAAGTGATTACTGTTTCTCAGCATGAGGTTCCAGCTTTTTCAACATCTCCAATTTAGGCTTTATAATTACAAAAGGGACAGGGAGACAGATGGTGGTTCACCAGTACTTTAAATTGGCCACCTCTATTATACTCAATCGTGTCCAACTCTTTGCGGCCCCATGGACTATAGAGTCCATGGAATTCTCCAGGCCAGAAAATGGGAGTGGATAGCCGTTCCCTTCTCCAGGGAATCTTCCCAGCCCAGGGATCAACCCCAAGTCTCCCACACTGCAGGCAGATTCTTTACCATCTGAGCCACCAGGGAAGCCCAGCACACTGTGAGTCTCTAAAACACCGGAGAGTCAGGAAAGCATCGTTCATTGTTCATCACAGATGTAATACCTTGGACTCGACTCATCCCAGTTTGCCTGAGACTTTCCTGGTTTGCTTCCCTGGTGGCTCAGAGGTTAAAGCGTCTGCCTCTGATGCGGGAGACCTGGGTTCGATCCCTGGGTCGGGAAGATCCCCTGGAGAAGGAAATGGCAATCCACTCCAGTATTCTTGCCTGGAGAATCCCATGGGCGGAGAAGCCTAGTAGGTTACAGTCCACGGGGTCGCAAAGAGTCGGACACGACTGAGCGACTTCACCTCACCTCACCTCACCTTCCTGGTTTTAGAACCAAAAGGCCCACGTCGGGAAAGCTTAGTCAAACCAGGATGGTTGGTCAGCCTACAGAAATTCTTAGGATTTTGGCCCAAGCAACACGGTAAATGGTAGAGTCGTTCACCATGGTAGAGACAACCTGGGAAGGCAGGAGCAGGAGGACGTAATTAAGACTTCTTTTCTGAAATACATACCAGACATCCAAGCGGTAGTTGGTTAAATGACTCCATACTTAACGAAGAGGTCGGAGACTGAGCTATAAGTTTTGGACCCATCATCTTATTGAGAGCATTTTATAGTCATGGAATTGACTGCTATTAACCAAGGAGTGTACAAAAAAGATCTTCACGACCCAGATAATCATGATGATGTGCTCACTAATCTAGAGCCAGACATCTTGGAATGTGAAGTCAAGTGGGCCTTAGAAAGCATCACTACGAACAAAGCTAGTGGAGGTGACGGAATTCCAGTTGTGCTATTTCAGATCCTGAAAGATGATGCTGTGAAAGTGCTGCACTCAATATGCCAGCAAATATGGAAAACTCAGCAGTGGCCACAGGACTGGAAAAGGTCAGTTTTCATTCCAATCCCAAAGAAAGGCAATGCAAAAGAATGCTCCAACTACCACACAATTGCACTCATCTCACATGCTAGTAAAGTAATGCTCAAAATCCTCCAAGCCAGGCTTCAGCAATA
>SJYT01070266.1:43514-64576 GCA_006410635.1 Cephalophus harveyi | reverse complement strand
TGGATGGCATCACGGACTCGATGGATGTGAGTCTGAGTGAACTCCGGGAGATGGTGATGAACAGGGAGGCCTGGAATGCTGCGATTCATGGGGTCACAAAAAGTCGGGCACGACTGAGCGACTGAACGGAACTGAACTGAACCAAGGAGTGAAAATAATAAGGTATCTACAGATATCTCTCAAGGAGTTTTCACTATAAAAGAAACTCCAAAAAAACTGCCTGAGCATGCTCAGTGAACAGCAGTGATGAGTGATGCCCTGGATAGAGTGAAATAGGCCTCAGGTGGTGGCACAAGTCATTTAAAGTGGGAAAAGGCTTTTTCTCTGAAGGAACATAACATCCAAACCCAGTATCTTCTGTTTCAGCTTTTCATTCAACCAAGTCACACAATTTTCTAAACAAAATCAATGGTTTGTGGTTCAAAATGGACTCTGACTAGAAGACTCCAGTACATCCTCTATCAACTTGGCACTAAGATATCCATAAAGACAACTAAAAAAAAAAGATTCACCACAACTTCGGAAACCAGGACTATCAGAAAACATAAAAACAGAATGTGAGAGGAATTGACACTAATTATTAAGTAGATAGAGCTAGAGGAGGAAAAACACACAGCACAGCTTGACTTTGCTTCAGGAAAGAGAGAATTTGATAAAAAGGCACTCTGACTTCCAGATGAAGACAGCAGAGGGAACACAGCCATTCACTCTGCTCCCTTCTGAATTTTTACTGAAACTACAGGACGTGTTTTATTTCAGATGGAAGACCAAAAGTAAAAAAAGGAGATAAAAGAATAAAACAGCGGTGCAATTTTTAAAAACTGACATGTAAATAAAAAACAGCCAACTTACTCACCAAACCTTGGCATGCTGGATCCCAAAGCAGTGGTAAGGAAAGCTCAGGAACAGCCCAACTGATCCCACAGCTGTTAACACTTGATAATCTCATTTAAGTATCAGTGACACCTGAAGCCTCTGACCTCAGCCTCTGGCCTGGAGGCGGAGCTCCAGAGAGGAGCAGTCACTGAAAGTTTGTCCCAGGAGCTGTTAGTGCCTCAATTCTTCCCCCTAATCTAGCAGCTAGATGCCTATCCCTCTCCAATGCTGGCAGAAGAGGGGAAATTTGTTCTCTAATACAGTGAAACAGACATTGTTCAGGGAAAATCAGGCACGGTTTAGGATAGGAGTACAGTAATGATAACACATGAATTCAGTAAATGTTTACATCCAGACTCTTCAGTCATGTCCGACTCTGTGACCCTGTAGATGGCAGCCCACCAGGCTCCCCCATCCCTGGGATTCTCCAGGCAAGAACACTGGTGTGGGTTGTCATTTCCTTCTCCAATGCATGAAAGTGAAAAGAGAAGTGAAGTCGCTCAGTCGTGTCCAGCCCTCAGTGACCCCCATGGACTGCAGCCTTCCAGGCTCCTCTGTCCGTGGGATTTTCCAGGCAGGAGTACTGGAGTGGGGTGCCATTGCCTTCTCCGCCAGACTCTTGAGTCCACTTTAAACGCACATGTCTCCCTGCCTAAATGTAAGAACTGGAACTAGAGAACTTTTAGATAAAGATGTGTTCATCTTTATACCTTGGAGTTTGGCAGTGATCTCGTAGATACGACACCAAATGTACAAGCAATCCAGGAAAAAGTAAATCGGACTTGCTTAGTCACTAAGTTGTGTCTAACTTTTTCTACCCCATGGACTGTAGCTGGCCAGGCTCCTCCGTCCATGGGATTTCCCAGGCAAGAAGACTGGAGTGGGTTGCCATTTCCTTCTTGAGAGGATTTTCTAAGCCAGAGATCAAACCAGAGTCTCTTGCGTATCCTGCATTGGCAGGCAGATTCTTTACCACTGACCCACCAGGGAATTCAACATTAAACACACTGGACTTAAAAGGACACAACCGAGAAAGATTGAAGGCAGGAGGAGAAGGGGATGACGGAGGATGAGATGATTGGATGGTATCACCGACTCAATGGACATGAGTTTGAGTAAACTCCGGGAGTTGGCGATGGACAGGGAGGCCTGGCGTGCTGCAATCAATGGAGCTGCAAAGAGTCGGACACAACTGAGCGACTGAACTGAACTGAGTACCAGTAGAAACGGAGCAAACTTTACTGAGGAGCAAGGTATTTTAAAATCTCTTTCATTTTCCTCTTTTTCTTATTGAGAAATGTCCACTCTCAGTCATCCCAGTTTAAGAACATTCTATTCCTTATCCATTGTTCATTTGAGACCTCCGAATGGGAAATTAGTGGTAGACACTCTTGGCTGTTTAAACGACAGCCATTTTTCCTTTTCCCTTGATAATCTACCCTGATTTGTTAAAATATCAACCCAGGGGAGGCCAGCTTCCCCTCCCCTTCATTACCTAAGGAAAGGAATCCTGATTATTCTAAGCCATTGAGTGTAACCTATTCCTTTTGCCTGGTGGCTCAGACAATAAATAATCTGCCTACATTGCGAGAGACCCAAGTTTGATCCCTGGGTCAGGGAGATCCTCTGAAGATGGAAATGACTACCCACTCCAGTATTCTTGCCTAGAGAATTCCACGGACAGAGGATACTGGTGGGCTTACAGTTCATGGGTTGCAGAGAGCACTTTCAACATTTTTCCCTTTGCCAGTGACTGCTTTAGGACAGGAAAAGTTACACAATTCTAAACAGAGAGGTGTGAGGGGAAATCTGCTAGGGACATTCTGAGAAAGTTTTTCTTCATAAAAGAAGGTTTTCTTCCCTTTGATTAATATTGTGTAGGTTCTGTTGTACCCAGATCTGCCAGACACTTCTGCAGACATAGTGGAGGGGCAGGGGGCCGGGTGGGTGTAGAGAAGTGTATGGGCGATGATGTGAAGATTAGGTAGAGCAGAAAGATAAGGAAAATCTGGGTCCATGTTTATTTTGGACCATAAACTTAATAACCCTTAAAGCAGCCATATTTTTTAATATAAAAGATAACACATTTTTGTTATTATTCAATCACAGTTTTTAAATGTCCAGACAAAATCATCTTAATGAACTCATCTTTCACTGAAGATATAAATACCCATAACTCAGGATAGTTTTATGTTTAAGTGGCAGATATAGGGAGGATCATCACGGAACTGAATTATTTGGGGGCTTAAAATGTTTGAAAAGATTGAAATAGTCTAATTAATGGTGATATAAAGCCTGGACCATCACGATAAGAAAGCAAACCCTACAAAAGCCAGCCTCAGAAGTCTCCCCTAGGTCTTTATTTATTAGCGACTCTAGTTATTTTCTGTGGATTTTAGGTATTTATGATTATGAGTATCAGGAATGGAGATTATGAGAATAGAAAAAAAAAGTGGAAATATTTGGCAGGTGGATTCACCTATAAAACTTAATAACATTATCTTTCTAAAAAATATGCCTTAAAATCAGGTAGTCAGTTCCATATTCTTTTCAGAACACCTTGAAGCCAGTAGAATTCCCTAATATTATGTGATTAAACTCTAATTTCTTTTTAGAATACATATTAGGATCTTTGTGTGTTATGAGTACAATGTAGTTAAATTATATGCTAATAAATTCAGTGACAATGGAAATAAACACACGTGTGCACACACACAAACATATAGCAGATGCATGCTTCTAAATTACTTCTAACTCAAAGAAAGAATCTAAACTATAATTGCAGACTATTTAAAAAGTAATGATGTTAAGAAGACAACTTACCAAAACTTAAGTGTTATGGCAAAAGCTGTACCAGGGAAAAGAAATCTACAGCCTAAATGCTTTCACTTTTTTATGAAGAAGGAATAAAATCAACTCTAGAAACTAAAAAATAACAGCAAAATCTACTGAAAAGTAGAAATGAAGAAATCAGAACGATAAAAGAACAAAGCAATCAAATAGTAAAGGGATAAATAACATAAATTCTTTTTCAAAACGCAAGATATTGGGACTTTAAAATATACAATAGTGATGGATGGTAACTAAACATTCAGTGGTGATCACTTTGTAATATACACGTCTCAAACTATTACATTGTACATCTGAAATTTACAGTCTTCTATATGTTTCCCTTAAATTTTTTTTAAAAAATGGCTAGAAATATAACAAGCTTTCCTGTTTTTGACTTCCACTAATATTTCAAGCTTCCCTGGTGGCTCAGAGGTTAAAGCGTCTGCCTGCAATGCGGGAGACCTGGGTTCAATCCCTGGATCAGGAAGATCCCCTGGAGAAGGAAATGGCAACCCACTCCAGTATTCTTGCCTGGAGAATCCCATGGACAGAGGAGCTTGGTGGGCTACAGTCCACGGGGTCGCAAAGACTGAGCGACTTCACTCTCACTTTCACTTAATATTTCAAGCTACCAAAGAAGTGGGAATATGAAGCCCATACAGTTCTTATTTGTCTCCTCCCAAGTGGTCAGTATCAGAAGTGCACAAGCACAGACAGAAAAACACCAAACTGTAAAGTCTAAAAGTCTAATATTATTTAAATATTTCACAAGTACCCAGCTGGCAATGAATAAAATCACATCTCTTTTTCTGTGCTTTTGCGTGTAAAAATATATATATATATCTTCTGCCAGGGATTAATCAAAAAATAAGAAAAAGTCTAAATACATGACATCAGGAGTGGAGAAATTTCTCTAGAAACATAAAAGCAGGCAAAATTTATTTAATAACAGGTAGAGCAATTGAGTAGAGCAAGAACAATGGAAGAAATAAATTGTTTTTCCAATGAATTATTTCAATAAAGATTAGTCCCAGTCAGTTGTCTTGGTAAATTTGATCATACATTTAAAGGTAAGATGATTCCATTTCCATTGAAATTCTTCCCAATTCATTTTGCAAGAAAGATATAACTTTTGCATAAAAATGTTATTAATAGAAAGCAAGGGAAAATTAAAGCCACAGACTAATTTTACCTGAACTCTAAAACTTAAGCCTTAATAGAAACTGTTCTCTGAGTCCTGCAATTCAATAAGCCATATTTTAGCCATTTACTTAGCTACCGCTTAACAGAGACAAATTTTCAGCCCACGCCCTGTCTGACTCAACCAACTTCACATTCTGAGATTTGACACTTGTATCTCTGTTTCCATTTACCAAGTGCAAGACTCATTTGACTGCTACTGACTTCTCACTTCCTTGAACAGTAAGGGAAAGGATTGACTCATGGGATGGCCAAGTCCAGGGGTATGATGGCTACAGGAATGGCTGGATCCAGGAATGCAAGAAAATGGCAAAAGATTGGGCCATTCCTTGCAGTCATTCAGTGCGTACACTACACACATGTACCCAGCCCACCCCCACTCTTAAAATCAGGCACTCTGGCATGACTGCAGCCTCCCAGAGAGAGAGGCCTCTTTTCCTTTGCACGAAGGTGGGTTTCCTTGGCTGAAATTTAAAACTGGCTCCCAAACACAGAGAGAGCAAGGAGAGAAAAAAAAGAAAAAAAAAAAAAAAAGGTGCATTGCTCCAGATTGGTTTTATTTGCCAGTTTCAAAAAGCAAGGGGACTTATATACAAGGATGGTCTTGGGTGCCTGCTAGAATCTTTAAAGTTTATATAGAGGCTTTAACGGGGTTCGGTCACGTACTCAGTCCAGATGGACTCATTAACACACTGCTCTCCTGAGGCTGTGTCCTTGAAACTGGCTCCCACCATGGGAACTGTGGGTGGAACATACATTCAAAGGATGGGTTGGGGAAGGAGACGCCTACTGCTGGGGTCCAGCTCGCAGGTCAACCAGCGTTTGCGTTCTTCCCATGACCTTCTCCAATAGTGTTTATTTGCAAGCTTGGCTCTTCTCTAAAGGAGACAGCTTTCTCTAGTTATCAAGCACCTCCACTTAGACAGGCAAAGATCATGGTGTGGGATGCAGTCTGCCTCTCCCCATCCCACTTTCTGTCCTCCCTGATGGCTTCATGTGAAGAAAAGGTGTCTGTGTAGTGTCACTGACCAAGATGACGGTGCACAGCCCTAGGCTTGCTCTGTCCTCGGTGCCAGAAATCCAGAAAGATGAATGCATCCTTTTGAGATAACTGGACTTTTAAAATCCCTTGATGCATTCTCATTGGCTAAACCTGAGTCATGTTACCTGATTGGCAACTTCATGAATCACAGAGACTCAGAGCTAGAAAAAGGAGACACGCAGTGAAAACTTAGGATGCTGTTTCCAAAAGTGAGGTTAGGGAGGGTGGGTAAAGAAACCATGAAGATACCGTTCATAATCAAGACCATTATTACCTGGTTTGACATCTGCATGTACCTGCCTTAGTTGGATTTTCCTCACAAAGAAATGGGAAGATCAAATGATAGACCCTAACAAGCAGTGTGTGGTCACAGAGGTGTGGATACAAAAGACGGTTGACACCTTGACCTTCATACATGTGTCCTCAGTTGCTCAGTCACATTGGACTCAGGCTCCTCTGTCCATGGAATTTTCCAGGCACTCTTCCCAAACATGGGATCAAACCAGTGTCTCTTGCATCTCCTGTGATGGCAGGCAGATTCTTCACCACTAGAGCCCCATGGGAAGCCCAAACCTCGTATATACACGCACTGTATACAGCGAACACATATTGACTCTCATTGCCAGGTGTAAAAAGATATTTCATTCTGGTATTTTCACTTGGTGTAATATTTCTTGCTATTCAGAGATACAGTATGGGCAGCTTCTCATTCTCCTGCAAAATAATCAGAACTCTGCCAAGAGAACTTCATTTAGTGAATCAAAAATCTGTGGGAGTTTTCATGTTTGTCTTTCCTGCAAAACTTCTTTTTGTGCTTCTGTTATGTCAGATCTTTTTTTTTTTTGGTGGTTGAAACAAGACCTTATGGATTGACATTGAGATTGATTTGGGAGCCGTGGGGGGTGGGAGGGAGCAGAAGAGCAGAGGAGGGGGAAACACTGATTAGAATTCTACATTGACATTACTCTATTTTCCAAATTTTCTTTTAACTGCTCTTCCAGTATATTCAGAAAAGGTGAAACTGCATGTCCCTGTAGTGAGGAGCCCCTGCTACAGGGAATTGTTTTGAAAAAATTATAGGGCATGAAGTCAAGAGGTCCTGACCCTGAATCCAAGAAGCCTCCTTTTATCCCACACCTAGGGAGCTGTGATCCATTATAATCCCCAGGTTGGTGCTGTGATCTCCTTGGTTCTGTGATCTCCTTACCGCTGGAAGAAAATTTCATAGTCAAACCAAGAAGGCAGGACTCACTTCACACTCAGCAGGGGGGTGTCCCATTTAGAGATGTTGAGGGGGGTGGGGTGTGGGTGTGTGTGTACCCGTGCATGTATGAGGGAGAGACAGAGAAAGACAGCTTAACCAAAGTCTGAAAATCAGGAAACAAATGCTTGCCATTGTGAGGCTATTGGAACGAGTATATAAATAACCTTATAGATAACGGCTTTGAGTTATCATTTACCTTCGTTTTGTGGAAACCATAGCTTGCTAGCTAGCCAAATTTTCAGCTCTGAGCACTGTTGGTGAAAATGATGAACAATCAGTAATAGCAGTAGAGAACAGTTTTATTTGTACCAAAGCAAGGATCACAGGCCAGAAAACAGCCTCTCAGATAACTATAAGGTACTGCTACAGAAATATGTGGTTTTCAGCACAATATTCTGTCTTTTCAGAACAAAGAACATCAAATAAGTCAGGGATACATTCCTTCAAGGTTTCAGCATCGGAAACACAGCACATACACAGTGAGTCAGTATGGCTTCGGTATCAGGGAAGAGAGTCTTATCATCAAAGGAGGACCAGCTTTGGTGTACCAGGAAGGGAGGCATTTAATCTTTATTTTTAGCACGGACAGTCTGTATTTCTAGTCAACGTGCCCTTTTCTTTAATAATTAAAGCAGAAGCACAATGTTATGTTTGAGAGCCACAAACAGGCTATTTCAGTTAGCGTAAAATTCAACTTAACCCCTGTGTAAGCCAGTAGCCATGTATGGATGTGAGAGCTGGACTATAAAGAAAGCTGAGCGCCAAAGAATTGATGTTTTTGAACTGTGGTGTTGGAGAAGACTCTTGAGAGTCCCTTGGACTGCGAGGAGATCCAACCAATCCATCCTAAAGGAAATCAGTCCTGAATATTCACTGTAAGAACTGATGCTGAAGCTGAAACTCCAATACACTGGCCACCTGATGTGAAGAATCGACTCACTGGAAAAGACCCTGACGCTGGGAAAGATGGAAGGTGGGAGGAGAAGGGAATGACAAAAGATGAGAGGGTTGGATGGCATCACCGACTCAATGGACATGGGTTTGAGTAAGCTCTGGGAGTTGATGATAGACAGGGAGCCTAGCGTGCTGCAGTCCAAGGGGTCGCAAAAAGTCGGACACAACTGAGAGACTGAACTGAACTGAAGCCAGAATGACTTGCCCGTAGGTCAACATGTGAAAATTTCTTTTATTAGAAGCAAACAAATATAAACCTCACTTCAGGGCAGGGAGAGATGTAATGGAACATAGTGATGATGAGTATGACAGAAGGTGCTACTTGGAGCATACATTTCTGTCTCACTCCACGCTTTTGAGTATGAAAATGTCCAGAGTCGTGCTGAGTTCACGGAAGAAAGAACAGTCCTATGAAAATAGTACAAAGTAGAAAAACTCCCACGTCTCTGCTTGCTCTATCCTTGGTTAAGCATTGAGTTGCTTGGCAACTCTGTCTGGGCTTCCTTGACTTCCTCCGTGAAGTGGACAAAAGACTGTATCTGAGTTTTGTTGTAAAACTGGAATAAGCTAATCAATGACACATGTGTAAGACGGCAGGAGACTAAGATGTGCTTTTCTACAAATTATTAAAGATATATCAGCAATGTGGAAGGAAAGAGGCTGAAGGGGCTCATTTTAGAAAGCCAGTAAAGAAATATTTTCCTTAAGATTGTACGTGTTAAGAAACTACACAATGTCCCGATGACTTTCCATCAGACTCCTGCAGAATTGGCAAAAACTGTGTGACATAATTCAATTACAATTGATTCACTGGGTCAGATTAACTGCCAGACTCAGCACATTCCAGGCAGTCAAGCACCCCAGCCTTGCTGCAGAGTTTCATGGGGCTCCCAGAGTGTGCCTCCTGCCAGAATCAATTTCAGCTTTGTGCATTCCCCCCGAGATTGCATTAACACTTCCCTGGTGTGTGCTGCCATCCTAGGGGCACTGTTTGTCCATCTTGCACTCTTTGATACTTGTAGGGAGGTTTACAGACTGCCCAGGTGGCCCAGTGGTAAAGAATCTACCTACCAGTTCAGGAGACGTGGCAGATGTGAGTTCAGTCCCTGGAGAAGGGAATGGCCACCCACTCCAGTATCCTTGCCTGAAAAATCCCCGTGAGTAGCGGAACCTGGTGGGCTGTAGTCCACAGGGTCACAAAGAATCAGACACGACTGAGCACGCGTGCAGGGAGGGTAACAGGACTTAAAACCATGAAAACGAGACTCAGAGTGAGTAATTCACTGGACATCACTCAGCTTATAAGCGTTCGAGTCACAGCTCACTGTATTTCTCATGTTCTTTTAGCCCAGAAGGGAGGTCCTAGGACTTTATTCGTATAGTGTTGACCGAAGCGCTCTGGTTTTTAATTTTAAGTTTATTGTGGCATAACTGACAGGTAAAATTGTGAAAGGCTATCTTCTTCGTGGTGTTTCATGTTAATGCAGGAGAAGGATGTCTTCCTGAAAGGCAGCCACGTTCACCTCTGGAACACCTCCAACATTCATAGCAGGGCCTGAGAGGTTTCTAACACTCAGTATGTGTTTGGTCATTTTAACGTTTTAAAGTTCAGGTTTAAAATAGAGCATTTTTTATCAACCACGTTGCCTTGTTAAGTTAAAGGGCAAAAGGAGGCCCCACCACCACCACTGCACTAAACAGTGTTTGAACGGAGACTCTCTAAGACAGCTTAGATGTTGGTTTTCTGGGCAGCAGGTTTCAAATGCATCTGCCCCTTTTCCTTCCTCCGCATCCCCCGGCCCTGTTCCTTCGGCAGCATTTTTCCATTACCAGGAAAAAGGCTACGGAGGAGACTGCTTGTCTTAAAGAAATGTCTCTGCTTTTAACATCTTGACTAGCGCAGAGACGTTTCTTGTGGGTTTCCCTGGGCTATCTTTGCCTAATTTTGTACCCTGGTAATTGTCTCAGTAAAATATCACCCCTTTGTCCTTCTAATACATCACACTACATTTGCTTCTATTTATACAGATCTCTTCCACAGGAGGGGCAGAGGCATAGTTATTTATGTCTACATATATATGTATATATAATGGATTTTTTTTCCCCCACACAAATCTCCCTGGCTTTCCATCTCTTCAATGGAGCTTTAAAACCTCCAGGCAGATTATATCAATGCTTCATCACGCTTCCATTGTCCAGGCAACAGACAATACTCTGAATGGTTCCAAAAGAAAATCACTACCTGCTGATAGCCAGGGTAGATGTCACTTACCAGATGTCTGGCTTTCATTGTTGCTAACTTGTTTAATTTCTACACCCAGCAAGGAAAGTGTTTTGATCCTTCAAAGCAGAATGTGCGCTGTACCAATTGATTCCAAATGGCCTCTCTTTAGATTGAATTTTTACTTTATTTGGTTGAATGATTCTCTTTCATTGAAACCTGTATTTATATGGAAAATTCAAATGCATGCCACTTTGCATTTCAAAAAAAAAAAAAAAAGAACCTTTGTGTTTATGAACTCACTTTTGAGTTGCAATTACAGTTATTTGTCTCTGGGTTCCACAACATGCAATTGGGTCAACACTGTTAATGAGTGACTAGCATTATTGCTAATGAGTTACTAGTGATAGTCTCAGTGTTTCATCCCCAGCAGGTGGTAAAAACAATATGTTAACAGAGATAATTATGTTAATGTTCCAAATATCCACAGACCAAAGAAGTCATTAAAAACATACAACTAAGAGGTTAAAAGGAACAAACACATGAAATGGACTATTAGCCCAAAATGCATTCGTCTCCCCTGCATAAAAACTTTGTTCTGTATCTGAGTGTCCAGTTCTGTTCATTCATAGAGCATCAAAATGGCAAGAAAAAACGCTGATTTCATCTATGAATTGGAGAAGGCAATGGCACCCCACTCCAGTACTCTTGCCTGGAAAATCCTATGGACCAAGGAGCCTGGTAGGCTGCAGTCCATGGGGTCGCTGAAAGTTGGGCACGACTCAGTGACTTCACTTTCACTTTTCACTTTCATGCATTGGAGAAGGAAATGGCAACCCACTCCAGTGTTCTTGCCTGGAGAATCCCAGGGACGGGGGAGCCTTTTGGGCTGCCGTCTATGGAGTTGCACAGAGTCGGACACGACTGAAGTAACTTAGCAGTAGCAGCAGCATCTATGAATAATAAATGCTGGAGTGTAGAAAAGAAGGGAACCCTCCTACACTGTTGGTGGGAATGTAAATTGGCTCAGCCACTGTGGAGAACAGTATGGAGGGGCCTTCAAAAACTAAAAATAGAGCTATCATATAATCCTGCAATTCCACTGCTGGCCATATATCCAGAAAAAAAAAAAAAAAACTATAATTCAAAAAGATACATGTACCCCAGTGTTCACTGAAGCACTATTTACAATAGCCAAGAGATGAAAGTAACTTAAATATCCATTGACAGATAAATTAAAAAATATGTGATACATATACACAATGGAATTTTAGCTATAAAAAAGAATGAGGTAATGCCATATGCAGACCTAGAAATTATTATGCTAAGTGAACTATTAGACGGAGAAAGACAAATATCATGATATCACTTATACGTAGAATCTTAAAAATGTTACAAAAGAACTTATTTACAAAACAGCCTCAGACATAGAAAACAAATTTATGATTACCCAAAGGGAAAGATTGGTGGAGATAAATTAGGATTAGCATATACATACTATTGGATTTCCCAGGTGGCACTAGTGGCAAAGAACCTGCCTGCCAATGCACGACACAGGTTTGATCCCTGGGTTGGGAAGATCCCCTGGAGGAGGACATGTCAACCACTCTGGTATTCTTGCCAGGAGAATCCCATGGACAGAGGAATCTGGTGGGTTACAGTCCATATGGTTGCAAAGAGTTGGACATGACTGAAGAGACTTAGCCTGCATGCTCGCATGCACACTACTATAAGTAAATCAGATGATAATCAACAAGGACCTACTGTATAGCACAGGGAACTTCACCCAATATTCTATAATAACCTGTATGGGAAAAGAACTTTAAAAAGAATAGATATGTGTGCATGCATAACAAGATCACTTTGCCATATACCTGGAACTAACACATTATAAATCAACTATATTCCAATATAAAATAAAAATTGTTTAAAAAGAAGGCTGATTTCAGCTGGTTTTGGACACCACCCACATGGGCAAGTGATAGACCTTAATGCTTTTGGTTTGAGATGCTTAACTTTGTAGGATAAACATTCAGGTAGTTAACAAGAATTTTATCCTTCGAACCTGAGAAAGTCATTGTGTGGAATATGTAAAATAACAAATAGACAATCTGGTTCCTGTCTAAAAGAAGCTTAGAAAACCTTTAGAGAGGCAAGATGCATGTATGTTAAATGGTTGGCAAGACACAGGAAGCAAACACAAGGTAGTTTGTGATTGAAAGCAAGCTAAAAATAGACTGACAAATCAGGGTCAACAGAGGAATCATTCCCTGCACATTTCATTGTGTGTTTCCATCATTAGAAAGCAAAAATAATGAAAAGAGCAGACACTACATCATTTCTCTGATGCCTTAAGGGTCAATAATGATTGATACATGCAAATACTTTTATAATTTTGAAAATTGCTTTTATGAAAAAAAATCCCATAGTAGAGACAATACAGAATTTGAAAGAACAAAAATGTGGGCAGGAGTCACTGGAAAATTATCTATGAAGATGGAAGTGTCTATTAGTTAGACATTTGCTTGTTTGCCTAAAATCTTAGAATACCTAACTAAATAGTGGCTTCAATGAGTGGACACATTCGAATCTTTCACATATTAAATTTGAAGTTAGGAGATTCCAGCACCAAAACAGCAGCTTAGGGTGTCTTCAAGGACCCAGAAAGCTTTCTGTGTTTTCCTCTCTTCCTTCTCCAAAATGTCAGTATTATAAAATATATGATCACCAAGTGGCTGCTGCTGCTTTAGAATCTTTAGTTTGGGGGCAGGGGGGGATTAAGACTAAAAAGGGTTAATATCAAAGACAAAAATAATAGTCATTGTAGCTTGAGTTTATATGATCCAATAGATACAAGAAAGAGTAGAATATTAGAACTAGAGAACATGATAAAGTGTGAAGGAACAGTTATAAAACAAATGAGGTATCATTTCATTCATCTACAGAATATCTATTTATATACTAGACGTGTGTGAACTCTGAGAGCAGCCAGAGCCATCAATATGGCATTTTGCCTCTACTCAGATTATACTCCAGAGAAGGCAATGGCACCCCACTCCAGTACTCTTGCCTGGAAAATGCCATGGACAGAGGAGCCTGGTGGACACAGTCCATCAGACACAACTGAGCGACTTCACTTTCACTTTTCACTTTCCTGCATTGGAGAAGGAAAAGGCAAGCCACTCCAGTGTTCTTGCCTGGAGAATCCCAGGGATGGGGCAGCCTGGTGGGCTGCCGTCTATGGGGTCACACAAAGTCGGACACAACTGAAGCGACTTAGCAGCAGCAGCAGATTGTACTCCAGTATGAGGAAGATGGGATTTTTTATCAGAAAAGGAATTTTCAAGATTATAAAAGTATTTGCATGTATCAATCATCATTGACCGCTAAAGCATCAGAGAAATGATGTAGCGTCTGCTCTTTTCATTATTTTTGCTAATGACGGAAACATACAACAAAATGTGCAGGGAATGATTCCTCTGTTGACCCTGACTGATCAATCTATTTTTAGCTTGCTTTCAATGACAAACTACCTCAAACATGGTTGTCTACAAAAGACTGAAAAAGAGATAAATATCCAGGTTTTTAGACTGTGACTTGTTGCTTCTAACACATGACATTTTGCAAAGTCACAAATGTCTCTTCTTAAACAGTCATAGCCTCTGATAAGGAAACATCTCAAATCAGCAGCAAAAACATCAGAAGGATAAGTGAGCAGGCCCCTCCCCAGTCCCAGGACCTGTAACTTTGCCAAAACATCACAGGGGTTTTCTTTCTCAACTTCCATATCCCTTCAGTTCTGTGTGTGAGTCAGTTTCATTCCTGTGACCAGCAAGGAAATTTCCCGATGACATTCCTCTCTGTTCTAAAAATACCTTGAATTCAGAGCATGTCTTTCTAAGTTCACTCCTATTACTTTATTCTAGGCCACCATCATCTGCTTGGGAAAATAAAAACCGCCGAGTGAAAAAAGTCTTGTGTCTCCATTCTCTGCTCACTCAGCCCCAGTCTCTACACAGGAGCCAGAGTAACCCTTCCAAAAATGTAAGGATATTCATCTCACTGCTCATCCAACCATCTCCACAAAATAATTCAACAGGTTGCCGTTTTCTCAGCGTGTGCACGCTAAGTCACTTCAGTCATGTCTGACTCTGTGACCCCATGGACCGAAGCCCTCCAGGCTCCTCTGTCCGTGGGATTCTCCAGGCAAGAATACTGGAGTGGGGTGGACGCCCTCCTCTAGGGGATCTTCCTGACTCAGGGATCCAACCTGGATCTCTTGTGTCCCCTGCACTGGCAGTCGGGTTCTTTACTGCTAGTGCCACTTGAGAAGCCAGAGGATAAAGTCATAAGACATAAGACACAGATGGGTGGAGATGGCTCTCTGCTTACCTTTACAGCGTCAGCTACTCCTCTCAGCGCCAAGAGCTCCCCTCAGCTCCAGGTCAGCTCACCCTTCTGGGCCCTTAGCTGACCAGCCCCTTGAGTAGGCTGCTCCTCTCTCTTCCCCATCCCTTTCATCTGGTAGAAGCCTGTTTATGGGCCCAATCTTACAGTTTTCTGTTCCTATGTTGCTTCCCCTTGGAAATCCTTCCCTTCCCATCCCTTTTAGCCCAAAATAGGGCCTCCTCTGACCTGTTCTCTTCACACACTCACTTCCTCCCATGTAACTCTCATCACATTGCATTATCACTGGGCTGTTTCAACATTTTGATTTCAGAAACTACTATTTGGCCCATTATTTCTATTAATAAACATTTGCTCAATAAGTGCCGGAGGCATTTTGTTCTAGCCCATTAAGAAGAGTGAGCTGAGCTGACCTGTAGCAGTGGACACAGAAATAAATGGTTAATACAATGCGGCTATTTGGGGAGCTAGAGAGAATAAACCATCAAACTATGGAGGTGGGAGCAAAGCAAAACTGAATCTGAAGTTAAGAGTATGTGATAGCTGTCAGTGGGTGATGATAAGACAGAAAGGCCAGGTTTTGGAGGGACAGAGCCACAGGTGATGGCCTGGGCCAAGTGACTCACTGAAGAAGTTTTGATCATACCCTCATAATCTAGCAGAATGTAGGGTTTGGAGCATATGGAAATGCTGGCCCAGGTGGACAACACAAAGATCAAAGACTTTTGGAGCTGACATAACCACCCTCAATGTGTGATCATCATGGGACTGTTGCCTTTAGGATTTCAGGTCAAACTTAGGTCAAACATTTGCCAATGGTGCCACTGCCTTTTCTTTTCTGAAGTGTCCAATAGACTGAATCTTCCAGAAAGATAATGCATCATATGAAAGACTGGTAGCTTACTGGAGCACCCCTTCAAAACAAGTATATAACCCACCTACCTTAATTTGTATAGACTTAATGGCTAGACAGCATATCAAAAAGCACAGACATCACTTTGACAACAAAACTCCATGTAGTCAAAACTATGGTTTTTCCAGTAATCATGTATGAACGTGAGAGGTGGGCCGTAAAAAAGGCTGAGCACCAGATAACTGATGATTTCAAATGGTGGTGCTGGAGAAGACTCTTGAGAGTCCCTTGGACTGCAAGAAGATCCAGCCAGTCCATCCTAAAGGAAATCAACCCTGAATAGTCATTAGAGGGACTGATACTGAGGCTGAAACTCCAATAATTTGGCCACCTAATGCGAAGAGCTGACTCACTGGAAAAGACCCTGAAGCTGGGAAGGATTGAGGCAGGAGGAGAAGGAGATGACCAGAGGATGAGATGATTGGATGGCATTACTGACTCAAGGGACATGAGTTTGAGCAAGCTCCAGGAGATAGTGAAGGACACGGAAGCCTGGTGTGCTGCAGTCCATGGGGTCGCAAACAGGACACAACTGAGCGACTGAACAATAACAAAAGTAAGCTGATAACTTCTGGGTGTAAATCAATGTCTGTGCAGCTTTAAGTATATAAAAGCACCTTGCTGCCTTTGTGGCTTCATTTGTTTCTGCTTAGTTTTTATTCCTGGAGAATCTTGAAGGGCAATGCAGTACATAATCTTCAGCTCATGTGTACTGGGCCTAATAAACCAGTTAGTTCATCTCTTCAGTATCCTTTTAATTGGATCCATGAAGGTCAGTGTGTTTTGGAAAATCTGAGCATATTAGTTTCAAGAAAATATTTCTGTCTATAAACAGTCAATGAACTTATAGGGAAAAAAATGTTTAACTTCACCAGTTACCAAAGAATACAAATTAAAACAGAAAGCATAAAATGGTTACTTATCATATTGTAAAAGAAAAAATAAAAATGTTAGTGTCTACTGTTTATGAAGGTGAAGGAAAGAATGTTCTGTGCAGCTGCTGAGATTGTGAGTTGTCCCAACCAGAGGGCATTTGGTAATGCATATCAAAATCTAAAATAATGCACAGGATCACCTAGCAAGTTAGAATTTTTCATAAGGAAATAAATGGACATCCAGTAAAATAATATAATAATTAGTTAAATGTATAGCAGTGGAATATTTTATCCAAATGTTATAGTTCATCCATAAGATAGATTGCAATGCAGTCTTTAAAAATACAGATGCTCTTCTGTAGCTGGTGACATAAAAATATGCTCATGATAAATGTAGGTAAGAAAAATAGGTTACAGAACAAATAAAGTATATATGTTATGTAACCAATAGCCATACATATACAGCTTGAAGATATATAAATCAAAGTCTTGACCATAGTTTTACTATTATGGGGAGTTTATTTGATTATTATTATTTGATTTTTATAATTTAAATATTTTTATTTTACACACTTATATGGTAAGTGGTCATGATTGAGATGGACAGCCAGGTGGGGGTGACTGAAGGCAGAAGTCACGCAGTGAATCAGAAACAGGAAGCTGAGGCTCGAACCTCCAGCCTTTCGGTTAACAGCCAAATGCGCCAACTCGCCCATTTCTTAATGAAACAGAGCAAAACCAATATGGTATTGTAAAGTAAAATAAAGTAAAAATTAAAAATAAAATAAAATACATGCAAATATTAAAAAAAATAAAGAATCAAAAAAAAAAAGAAAAGGTCAGTTTCCTTCTCAGGTCCTCAGTTCCCTCATATGAAGCATGAAAGGGATAAACTAGATATTCTCACAGTCTATTCTAGCCCATTTCAGGCTCAGGAGGTTTAGACTGGTATCATGATGTTTGAATACCAAGAGGGATTCAACCCTTGAATTGTAACTACCAGCAAAAAAGCCCGAGGATTCATTACAAAGATATTGTTAATTTTCTTTGTCTCTCAATGGCCTGAAGAGGGGATTGGAGGAGGAATGGGGAACCACAGGGACTGTGGCATATTTTAATAATCAGTTTGCATGAAGACTGAATCACTAATGTTCTCTGAAGCTTACCTCTGTCGGGGCTGATCCACTGAACACATCCACATAGTGCTGATGTGCAAAGGCTCTAGGTTAAAAATCCAGGTGAGCCTATCCAAGCCCATGAGCAGCCACGTTTAAAATACATAGAGTTCATCAAAGGGAGAGAAAGTGGGCTGATTCCATGCAAATCAGGACTATTACTGGAAAACTAAATTAACAGTGTCTTCATTACCCTACAGACTATCCCAAACCATATCAAATAGCTATATGACGTTTCATCAGTCATCACCATTTCCACCACTGATTTGGAGTTACTGACCTAACGAAAAAAAAAGATTTCAAGAAGAATAAGGTTGAGCCTTGCAGAACTTAACTTTGGAGTAGCATTTGCTGACTTAATGACACCCTAGGGAAATTGGAGGCATTCAGCCTTACTCACCTTTGAGCCCCTTCTCACAAATTCAGACTGTTGATTACTACATAAGAAACATATCTCTCTCCTGTCCCTCTACCCAAGTCCATCCAAACTTTTTCACCCATTTATGAAGGGGGAGATAAAGCCCCATTTCTGGGAGGAAGTCCTAAAGACCCCTTCGGTTTTCATCAGTTGTCCTTTGCTCTGGCCCATTTTTATAATACTACGTAAACCTATCTTGAATCGTATTCTGCCTCAGCAACTCTGAAATGTTTCAGAGGTGTCAGTTTTGTGCCTCCATAATAGAAGCTTCTTTAGGATTAAGACCAAGTCCTATAGTTCTCTGTATTCCCCAAAGTATTTAATGGTAGTCCCGTAAATCTCTTTTAATTGGTGATTAAATAGATGATAAATAAATATATACCCATGAGCTAGTAAAGAACTATATATGAATAAGCCATCAAGCCTAAAAGAAAATCAATAACCTTCAGTCCTTCTGAGAAATGTCCATCAGTTGTTGGGAACACATTGTGAGTGTGGGAACCAAGAGAGGGATCTGGGAAGAGAGGCATCTCAAGGCCACCATATAGGGAGCAACTGGCGAGGACTGGGATGAGGATGGGGTGGGATTCCACACTAGAGAGGGCAGGTGAGCTGATACAGACTTGAGGGAAGGACCATTGGACTTCGGGATCCTAACAGCTGCTGCAACTGAAGAGTCTCCTCTATCCCACTTGGAGAGGCAGAAGCTGGCCCAGCTGACACGCTGCCTTGACTCCTCCAGTGTGGTGATTCTATTTCTGGCTGAGCCTGGCGGCTTTAGGTAGACCTTTTCCTGAGGATGCTAAAAGCAGCTGCAAGGGCAGTTGACCTTCCTCCAGCCAGCTGATGGGCATCGCTAAGGGGTGGACGCTGGCGGCTCTGGCCACACGTCCCAGCAGTCCTCCCCCCGCCCCTGCTCCCGTGAGCCTCTTTCACAGCTGCCGAGGGCCTAGCAGGACAGTCAGAGCTGCTGGCAGATCTGCTTTATAGCTAGTATCGTTTAAAGTGAAGACACTTTTAACCTAGTTTGGTTTTCCAAGATAAGAAGCAGAGAGTGATGCAAATACTGCCAGGTATTTTATAGGATTATTATGGATGCAAACTTGAAATCTGCCAGGCAAAAAAAGAGCTTTTAGATAAACTCTGGCCATCCCTGCCAGCCCAGGAAGTCTGTGATAATACTGAGAACAAATGCCCATTTTCAAAATGGCTCTAATTAAAAGTTCACACGTAGCACAGTGCCTAGCAAACTGTGTGTGTGTGGAAGCCTGGGGGTGGGAAGTGCGGAGGGGCAAACGTACAAAGAGAGAGAAAAGGGATGATATTAATATGTTTAGTCTTACTTTATAAAACTATTCATAATGTTTTATTATTTGAAAAAAATGAAAATCACGTGATAAGCAGAAATTCTGCCAAAAAAATATTCAAAGAATATGCTCCAAAATGTAATACGATGATCTGTTAGGTACAATTATGGATACTTAAATGTATTATCTCTTTCTGTGTTTATTATTATTTTTTTTTTACTATAAGCATTCATTAATCATAAGAATTAATTAGAAAAAAAGAAGAAAATTCTTGTCAGTTGGTTCTTTCCTGAGCAGCTCCTCTCAGATCTGTGACATCCGCTTCCTGATGTCAGGACATCTGGTGCTCCTACACACAACAGCTTGTTCTTGAATATCAGCTGTGGCTTTCTTGGGTCTTTGAGACAGGCCACTGCCTTTTTTCTACCCTCCTGAAATTTAAGTCCTGAAAGAAGCAGCTTAAGGCCCAGGCTAGTGTTGAAGTTTAATAATAATGAGACATCTCATCTGTTACTCCCAGACACACAAGCATCTAACCAGAATCTTGCCTACTTCTGCAAACAAAGGAATTGGAATATTGTTTTCACAATTTTCTGCTTGTCTAATCATGGAAGCCAAAGTGCTGCTGCTGCTGCTGCTGCTAGGTCGCTTCAGTCGTGTCCGACTCTGTGCGACCCTAGAGACGGCAGCCCACCAGGCTCCCCCGTCTCTGGGATTCTCCAGGCAGAACACTGGAGTGGGTTGCCATTTCCTTCTCCAATAGCCAAAGTGCATTTGCTTCTAAAATAAAGGGAAGAGAATCAAAGGTCATGGGGTGGTTGGATTTCCTGCTCCCTGAAAAGAACAAAGAGACACTGGGTGACATGTAACAGCTCGGTGTTAGAAATGGTATAGGAGCACTCAGTTGTCATTAACCTTTGGAGCACTCTGCCCTGGAACGTTACCCAGGTCAGCACCTTACCTGGCTCTCAAACATAGTGTCGGAAGACAATTTAAACCAGATCCCACAATTATACCAGGTGTGCTTATAGTTATTAGCACTATCCGTCTCCTCAGACATGGGCAGAGGATTTCAGCTAGTGTTAAGAAACCACTCTAACACTGGTATATGTAACTTGGCTATAAGATTATGTATTGGACAAGGCAAGTATCTGGTAGCAGTCAAAGACACTTGTATTGTTTAGCACTTTGCCTTTCAGAAACTGCTCCCCTTTATACTTTAATGTAATTTACAGAGCATTCTGGGAGGAAGGTTATTAATCTCCCCATTGCACAGATATGGAACTCAAGACTCAGAGAATTTAGCTGACTTGTCCATTATTATACAGGTATTGAATGGTAGAACTCCAACAGAGATGTGTGGTCTATTCATCTCTCACCTCATCCTATTTGTTAAATCAGCAGCTGTTTATTAAAGTCACTCAGTGAGTTTAAAAATAATGATAATGATGATGTTAGGGTACCCATTTCCCACTTAACCACCCCAATGTATTTGGAGTTAACTGGGACCTGAGAGTTCTTATTTTTCCTAAGCATTCCTCAGTAGACACAAATGTGCAGCTAAGGCTGAAAATCAAT
>SJYT01070266.1:0-42598 GCA_006410635.1 Cephalophus harveyi | reverse complement strand
GTGGTGTTGGAGAAGACTCTTGAGAGTCCCTTGGACTGCAAGGAGATCCAACCAGTCCATTCTGAAGGAGATCAGCCCTGGGATTTCTTTGGAAGGAATGATGCTAAAGCTGAAACTCCAGTATTTTGGCCACCTCATGTGAAGAGTTGACTCATTGGAAAAGACTCTGATGCTGGGAGGGATTGGGGGCAGCACGACCGAGGATGAGATGGCTGGATAGCATCACTGACTCGATGGATGTGAATCTGAGTGAACTCCGGGAGTTAGTGATGGACAGGGAGGCCTGGCGTGCTGTGATTCATGGGGTCGCAAAGAGTCAAACACGACTGAGCGACTGAACTGAACTGAAACTCAATAAGGTACATAAAACACAGTGGCTAAAACATAGTAATCCCTACACAGATGACACTTCTACTTTTTTGGAGTAGACAAGAAAATTAATATTTAATGAGCATTACATATTTGTTAGATATTGCACTAACACACTGAAAGACTGGTATGATAACAAGAAATATGGCAGATGGAATATAAGAGTTACAAGATGAAGAACTAGTCCTCACCGTCTCCATTGTTTGGGATTTAGACAAACAGAACAGTAAGTATACATATCACGTGATGACGAGAGAAAAAAGGCACGGAATAGACAAAGGACTGCTGTACACAAGTTAGGCCCCCAGTGTTTCATAGAGGGAATAAAGACAGATACACAGAGGGGAAATAATTGCACCTTGAAGATTTAAGAGGAGTCCTTTGGGCAAAAAATGTAGGCCTTTTCATTTAACAAAAAAATGCTTACACAAAGGCTCAGGAAGGTCTAGAAGGTCTCTGAAAAGATCCTTTGATGGAGTCTAGGCTGTGTGATCGTAGAAGGCGATGGCATCCCACCCCAGTACTCTTGCCTGGAAAATCCCATGGACGGAGGAGCCTGGTAGGCTGCAGTCCATGGGGTCGCGAAGAGTCAGACATGATTGAGCGAATTCACTTTCACTTTTCACTTTTATGCATTGGAGAAGGCAATGGCAACCCATTGCAGTGTTCTTGCCTGGAGAATCCCAGGGACAAGGGAGCCTGTTGGGCTGCCATCTATGGGGTCACACAGAGTCAGACACGACTGAAGCGACTTAGCAGCAGCAGCAGCAGGCTGTGTGATGGAGAGAAGTTGTAAATAAGATCGGAGAGAACCTTGCAAAGGAGTTGGGACATTACCCTGTTGGCTATATAGGCTTTATCAAAGGAAGGGAAATTTTGAAATATATGTTTTAGAAGAAAATCTTGGCTACTCTGAAAGCAAATGCAAGTACTATATTTGTTGGGTAGGTGTGCTTGGGGAAGACCCAGTTGGGAGACAATTTTAATTGTTCAAGAAATATAAGGAAAAGACCAGAATTACACCTTTACTTCCACTCAGGGAAGTAGAGGAAGAGCGAACTGGAAAAATATTTAGAGAATAAAATGAATAAGACTCGGTGTCAGTGGGCAGAGAGATGGAGGAGTAGATGAGTCAGAAGTTCCCTGGTGGCTCAGTCAGTAAAGAATCTGCCTGCAGTGCAGGAGACCTGGGTTCAAGCCCTGGGTCAGGAGGATCCCCTGGAGAAGGAAACAGCAACCCACTCCAGTATTCTTGCCTGGAGAATCCCATGGACAGAGGAGCCTGGTGGGCTGCAGTCTATGGGGTCGCAAAGTCTATGGAGACACAACTGGGCAACTTTCACTTCCCTTCAGAGGTGTTTTAGTTGGGAAACTCGGTAGATTATGATGACGCTAATCAAAACAAGGGAAGTAATGGAAGCATAACTTTCAGAAATACAATATGAAAAAGCCCAGTGTGAGACCTCTACACTCAGTGATTGCGTTTAGGTCCCTAGGAGCCTGTGCCAAAGTACCCCGACCCCAGGCAACCCCACCCCAAATCTGGCCTTCTCTCCTCCAGCCCAGCAGCGGGACAGGGACAATACACGGACTGAATTGTAGGGCAGTCGTCTTTCCTCTTCATTCAGAAAAGTCTTAGAAAAATACTTATGGGGACTGGAATTGAGGACAGGCTATCAGAATCTGCTTTCCTCAGCAGAGACAGACTGTCCAGGGTGGCCGCAGAGAGGCCGGCAGGAGGTCAGAGAAAGAACGAGAAACACGGTGACCCTATACAGGGTGAGGATGTAAGACAGACTAGTCAAGACCGCAGGGCTAGTCTAGAGCATAAAACGCAGGACATGGCCAAGAACAAGGCAGGAATGTAAAAGGAAATAGGAACTTAGATGGAAGAGACGCAGAGGATAAATCCACTAACAGAGGTCAGGTTCAGGGTGATCATCAACTCACAGAAGCCGCAGGCAGAGTGCAACTCTGCTGAGACCAGAGGCAGCATTCAGAAGGCTCATTCCCTCCAGAGTAGTTCTTGTTGATCATGCCTCTTTCTAGCAGAATGCTGTGAAATTCCCAAGAAACTCATCTCAGTCCTAACAAGCAACAGTCACTGGAGGAGGGCAATTTCCAGTCGGCCAGAGGCTTGCTCTCTGGTTCAGGAGTTTCACTGAGTGCAAGAGTCACCTTTGAGAGTGCATGGACTCTATGGGTAACTGAAGTCATATTTGCTGAATTTATTTCCCAGCATCTAGCCTAGAGTCCTGGCACAGGGGATTCTAACCAAGACTTTGATGGCAATTAAAGTAACAGCCCAAAGTGAGGTTACTTCCCCAGCAAATTGTTCCTACTGCAGGGAGTCCCTACATGTGGCAACCTGAGAACATTTAAAGAAAAGGTCTTTTCAAACTTCTGGAGAAGATTAGGATGACTATTGTTAATAGTATATCCCTCAGTCGAATTTGCTGTTGTTGTTCAGTTGCTAAGTCATGTCTGACTCTTTGTGACCCCATGGACTGCAGCACACCAGGCTCCTCTCCTGGAGTTTGTTCAAGTTCATGTCTATTGAGTTGGTGATGCCATCCAACCATCTCATCCTCTTTCATCCCCTTCTCTTCATGCCCTCAATCTTTCTCAGCATCAGGGTCTTTTCCAATAAGTTGGCTCTTTGCATCAGGTGGCCAAAGTATTGGAGTTTCAGCTTCAGCATCAGTCCTTTCAATGTATATTCAGTGTTGATTTCCTTTAGAACTGACTGGTTTGATCTCCTTGCAGTCCAAGGGACTCTCATGAGTTTTCTCCAGCACCACAATTCAAAAGCATCAATTTTTTGGTGCTCAGCCTTCTTTATGGTCCAACTCTCACATCCGGACAGGACTACTGAAAAAACCATAGCTTTGACTATACCGACCTTTGTTGGAAAAGTGATGTCTCTGCTTTTTAAGTGATGTCTCTGTTGTCTATGTTTGTCATAGCTTTTCTTCCAAGGAGCAAATATCTTTTAATTTCATGACTGTAGTCACCATCCACAGTGATTTTAGAGCCCAAGAAAATAAAATCTGTTACTGTTTCCACTTTTTCCCTGATCTATTTGCCATGAAGTGATGGGATCAGATGCTATGATCTTAGTTTTTTTGAATCTTGAGTTTCAAGGCAGCTTTTTCAATCTCATGCTTCATGTTCATCTAGAGGCTCTTTAATTCCTCTTCACTTTCTGCCATTAGAGTGGT
Source organism: Cephalophus harveyi (assembly GCA_006410635.1). Lineage (NCBI taxonomy): Eukaryota > Metazoa > Chordata > Mammalia > Artiodactyla > Bovidae > Cephalophus > Cephalophus harveyi. Next base: position 39,008 of record SJYT01070266.1, on the reverse strand, counting down.
ATTAGTTGAATAGATCACATTTTTAATGACTAAGAAAAATATAATCAAATACAAATCCATCTCAAGAACCAGTCAACTTGATCCAGGTTTGGCAGGGACTAGTCGTCCAACCCCGACCCTGGACAAGGCAATCCTTCTCCCTGGGTCAAGGGCACAGTTATTTGGAAAACGAAGACACTGCGTCCTTGATTGCCCTTTGAGCTGGTTTAAGGAATATAAGTATAGTCAGCAAGATTTGAAACAAAAGCAATTATATTTTGTTCCTACACTCTTTCTGTGTAGGCCCTGAGTTGATAGAGATATTAGATGTCACAACCAAGTTAAGAGAAAAGAGCCAGCATTTGTCTGGTGGGTAAAGAAAAGTTTTCTCCAGCCTTGGCCAAGGTGCAGCTTCTTGAAAGGCAGCCCCCACGGCACACGTGCTAGTTTCAACAGTGAAACTGCTGTGCCAGAAGGCCGCTGGGCACAGCACGGTTTCTCCTTCACTCGGTGCCTTCCCAGAAAAAGGAGGAGGAACGCAAGAGGCCAGGACTGACACGAAGCTGACCTACTGACTTCTTTCTCAAGTACAATATGTCGGCTCTCACAGGGTTGGGTCAGGGTGGAGGTCATTGAGTCCAGAAAGGGCACCAGCTGGGGCCACCAGGCAGCTGAGCCTCCCTTGAAGACCATCCTTGAGCATGAGCATTACCTAATGGCCTGTCATTAATGCTGCAAACACAGGGAACAAGCAAAGAAGGGAAAAAAACTAAAGACATTCATATTTCCTATGTTCTCATTAAGAATATAGCTGCGTGCACTGTGTTGCTAGGAATGTAAACTGGTGCACCCAGTATGGAGGCTCCTCAAAAGATTAAAAATAGAATTAACTTACAATCCAGAAATTCCACTTCTAGGTATTTTAATGAAGAAAACAATCAAAAAGATAAAAATATATATGTATATATACATATATATCGCTATGTTCCTTGCAACACTGTTTTAAATAGCCAAGATATGGAAGCCATGTGTCTATCAATAGAGGAATGGATAAAGAAGATGTGAGACATCTCATAATGATTTAACCTACACATGTAATTTAAAAATATACATATATAACAAAACAGAAACAGGCTTACAGATACAGGAAACAAACAGGGGATGGCCAGAGGGAGAGAGGAGGATAAATAAAATAGATGAGGGAAAAAAAGAGGGACAAAATCCCAGCAATAAAATAGACAAGTCACAGAGATAAAATGTATAGCATTGGGAATGTGGTCAATAATATTATAATAACTTTGGTGACAGATAGTTTCTGTGTTTATCATGGTGATCATTTTGTAGTGTACAGAAATATTGAATCACTATGTTGTATACCTGAACTAACAGTGTTACAGGTCAACTGTATTTCAACTTAAAAAAAAGAAATGCAGCTGTGTAAAAGAAGAAACCAAGTAGCAAAGGTCACTATTAAGAAAAAAGCATGTGCACGTTCCAAGTCCAACTATAGAAGTACTAAATTATTTACTAAAATATTATCCAGTAGGGTAGTACCTGAACCATGTGGCTTAAATTTAAATTAATTAAAATTAAATAAAATTAAAACTTTGATTCCTCAGTCTCATTAGCACATTTTGGGGACTCAAGAGCCACAGGGGGCTAGCAATCGCCATATTGAACAGCACAGATATACAACATCTCCATCCAGACAGCAAACTGCTGGACAGAGCTGGCTAAAGAGCTGAACAATAATTCAGGCAACAACAAGTCTGCCTCCCACATCACTTTGCACCTAGGACAAAAATTTAACTTTTACTACCTGTTGGCTAAATCTCTACCTCTTTCATTTCCTTTGGCTTTGGTACCTAATCTCACAGCTTACACTCAACTGCGAAGGAATCAATGTCACAGCATTGAAACATCAGAGCACTTCCTCAGCGTTGGGGGTGCGTCCCCCTCCTTCTCTCTAAGGAAACCCAGGGGACACGAGGCAGCTCCGCAGCTCCGGGCCTCCATGTCTCCTCCAGCGAGTCCTCGCTTGGGTCTCCTCTCTGTGAGCAAGTCAGATTGTTCTCTCAGTGTCTCCAACTCCCACTTCTTAATTAGCTCCTTCCTCAGGTTTTCACTAAGTGACTCAGCAAGATGACTTTTTAGATGAGCTTTCACAGTTGGATATTCAACCCACATACAAACTGTGACTGGGACTGATTTTTTTTTTTAAGTAAACAAACTGACAGTTTAACATCAAACTAGTATCTTTTAAATAGTCACCCTTATTATTACGGAAGGTAACATTCTTCTTCCAATTGTGTAATCATTGCTTGAATTACAGCTAGTACATTACTTACAGAATTGGCTAGGGCAGGTGTGAGTATAAAATGGAATTTTCCTAGAAGGGGGATGTGGCTACCTTCTTACCCTCCCCTCTTTAGGGTCTCTACTTAAAAACTAAGCAGGCACAGAACTTTTGATGTTACAAAGCAAGGTTACCAGTCTTCCGACTCTCAGAACTGTACCTCACATACCTCCAAAATTAACAGGGTCTCTCATGAAGCGCATGGGAGATAGTCACAGGGTGCCTTTGTTTGCCTCTCATAGAGTTGAGACCTTTTAACTATTCTTTCTTCTAATTACTGTATAAATCTGTGAGCATTACTTTTCAGGCTTCACAGTCACTTCTGCGCTGCCTTACATACATGTAAATTTGATAATGCTTACCTAGGAATAGTTTGGGCTTCCCTAGTGGCTCCGACAGGAAAGAAACCGCCTGCAATGCGGGAGACCCGGATTCTATCCCTGGGATGGGAAGATCCCCTGGAGAAGGCCATGGCAACCTACTCCAGTATTCTTGCCTGGAGAGTCCCCATGGACAGAAGAGCCTGGCGGGCTACAGTCCATGGGGTCACAAAGAGTCGGACAGGTCGAGTGACTAAGCGTGCAGGAATAGGTTGGTCTGCCCTAGCAGCTCACTGGTAAGGAATCCACTTGCCCATGCAAGAGACACTGGTTCAGTCCTTGGTCAGGAAGATCTCCAAGAGAAGGAAATGGCAACCCACTCCAGTATTCTTGCCTGGAAAATCCCACAGAGAGAGGAGCCTGGCAGGTTACAGTCCATGGGGTCACAAGAGTCAGACATGACTTAGCAACTAAACCACCACCATGCTCAGACTGACCAATAACTAAGTGAACGACTCAGTGTGAGTGACAGCAAAACCCACAAAACTAGCCTGCATGAGGCAACTGTCTGAAGTTGCAAGAGGTCAGCTCAGCAGAGGCGTGTGGCATCTGACTGCCCTTTGATGGTCATGTTCTGGACCCCCGTTACTGTACAGAAGTGATAGAAGGGATGGCTACGGGGGTGGTGAATGCTGACTCAGCTCAGGCAGCATGTTGCCGATACATAATGTATCCACGTAGAAACATCTTATCCTTTAGTTAAATGTAATAGATATACTCTTGCTTAAGTGGTGAGTGATTTACTCTCGGCAAAGCTTCAGAGAGGAAAATATCAACACCTGTGATCCAAGGCAGAAGAAATTGGTTAAACACTAATGTGTAGATAGGAGCTTTCAAATGGGACAGACAATAAATGGTGGGGGGACCCTATGATATGAATGAAGACCCCTCGGCTGGCCCCAGAGCAGGAACAGAAAAGCAAAATCTAAGCCGGCTACTGATGGCATGCAGTACAAGAGCTAACCATGGGAGAAGGGGCTGGTAAGAGCTTCACAGCATGTTCAGTCTCCATCTGGCTTCAGGTAAGGGCAAGACTCTGGTCCAAGAGGCACACACACCAAAAAAGCCCGGTTGTATAAATACGACCAAGATTGCGTTAAGGACTGGGTTGAAGGGACATGCAGCTGCTCAGGTAGCAGACCCAGACACGGGGCAGGACTGACCAGCAGGTGGCACCATGCTCATTTCTCTCTTAGTGTCAGCCTTTTGGGCTTCCCAGGTGATGCCAGTGGTAAAGAATCCACCTGCTGATGTAGGAGACGTGGGTTCCATCCCTGGGTCAGGAAGATCCCCTGGAGGAGGAAATAACAACCCACTCCAGTATTCTTGCCTGGAAAATCCCATGGAGAGAGCAGCCTCGAGGGCTACAGTCGTTAGGGTGGCAAAGAGTCGGACATAACTGAAGTAACAACACACACACAGTTTGGTGAGAGTTGGCTATTGGACTTGAGTAAAAGCATCAACTGGGATTAGCTGGAGAAGAACTAATAAGACCTTTCAAGCATTACAGCTTGTTGTCTGCAGCAGCTATTGATTATAACACTTCACAGCCTTACTGCAGGTGTTTCTAAGGCCAGATCTGAATGAACACTATCCAAGTGGTACAGCCAAGAGAGGTAGTTATACAATTGTGTGCGTTAGTCGCTCAGTCATGTCCAACTCTTTACAACCCCAAGGATTGGAGCCCACCAGGCTCTTCTGTCCATGGGATTCTCCAAGCAAGAATACTGGAGTGGGTTGCCATTTCCTTCTCCAGGGAGTTATATAAATGGTCATATAAAAAAATGGGCCAAAGAACTAAATAGACATTTCTCCAAAGAAGACATACAGATGGCTATCAAACACATGAAAAGATGCTCAACATCACTCATTATCAGAGAAATGCAAATCAAAACCACAATGAGGTACCATTTCACACCAGTCAGAATGGCTGTGATCCAAAAGTCTACAAGCAATAAATGCTGGAGAGGGTTGTTTTCTGAATGTTGAGCTTTAAGTCAACTTTTTCGCTCTCCTCTTTCACTTTCATCAAGACGCTTTTTAGCTCCTCTTCACTTTCTGCCATAAGGGTGGTGTCATCTGCATATCTGAGGTTATTGATATTTCTCCCGGCAATCTTGATTCCAGCTTGTGTGAACTGCCTTATGACCCAGCAATCCCACTGCTGGGCATACACACTGAGACACGTGTACTGAGACACGTGAAAGAGACACGTGAGACACGTGTACTGAGACACGTGAAAGAGACACGTGTACCCCAATGTTCATCGCAGCACTGTTTATAATAGCCAGGACATGGAAGCAACCTAGATGTCCATCAGCAGATGAATGGATAAGAAAGCTGTGGTACATATACACAATGGAGTATTACCCAGCCATTAAAAAGAATAGATTTGAATCAATTCTAATGAGGTGGATGAAACTGGAGTCGATTATACAGAGTGAAGTAAGCCAGAAAGAAAAACACCAATATAGTATACTGACACATATATATGGAATTTAGAAAGATGGTAACAATAACCCTGTATGAGAAACAGCAAAAGAGGCACAGATGTATAGAACAGGCTTTGGACTCTGTGGGAGAGGGAGAGGGTGGGATGATTTGGGTGAATGGCATTGAAACATGTATAATATCATATATGAAACGAGTCACCAGTCAGGTTCAATGCATGATACTGGATGCTTGGGGCTGGTGCACTGGGATGACCCAGAGGGATGGTATGGGGAGGGAGGATGGAAGGGGGTTCAAAATGGGGAACACGTGTATACCTGTGGCAGATTCATGTTGATGTATGGCAAAACCAATACAACATTACGAAGTAATTAACCGCCAATTAAAATAAATAAATAAATAAATGAAGCATTTATACTTCACAAGGAAGCCTTTGTTCAGTCTTACTTCACAACATCATCAGAGTCTTTATAGATGAAAAAATATGGTGAAATTCAGCCACAGGTTTATTAAAATCTAACATTCTAAATTATCAGTGATTAAAGGTAAGATGATAGACCAATACTGTCCACACAATGACAGTTTGGGGAGGTTCATATGGTCACCTGTATATATACAAATATGATTGTTCTTGTGCCAGTATGTATAACCCCAGATGAGAAATTCTAGAAATTCTACCAATTGTGTCAGTGGCATTTATAACATTTTAAGAGGTGGCCCATAAATGAATGATACCATACCAATTTTTCAGGAGTTTATATCTCTATTCCCTTAGTTCCAGCCTTTCTGTTTCCCCAGTCTAACTATACCCATTTTGCATAATATTTCTGGAGATTTGTTTTCCTGGCTTCAGCCTGAATGTAAATTTCTCCTGATGGGATCACAACGGGGAGAACTGGCTTCTTGAAGATCATTGTGTGACACAGACGCCAGGTGACACACCAGTACTGAGGCTTAGCACTAGACATGATGTTCGTCCCATGTCACAGAGCAAAGGGAAAGTAAAGTGTTAAGTCTCCAAATACCCACCAAAATTATTTGCAAAACACATCTCTGAAAAAAGGACATGAATCCAGAGCAAGTGAAGACCTTTCAAAACTCAATAATAGAAAACAAAAATTCTTAATAAAAGTTGGGCAGAGGATTTGAACAGACACATCACCAAACAATAAATACAAATGGCAAATAAGTACCTGAAAAGGTGCTCAACATCATTAGTAATCAAAGAAATTCAAATCAAAATCACAATGAATAAACTCACAATGGCTTAAAGACCTAAATATGAGACAAGGAGCCATAAAAATCCTAGAAGGGAGCATAAGCAAAACACTCTTTAACATAAACAGTGGCAATATTTTCTTGAACCAGTCTCCCAAGGCAAAAGAAAGAGAAGCAAAAACAAACATATGAGACCCAATTAAACTTAAAAGCTTTAGCATAGCAAGGAAACTATCAGCAAAACAAAAAGACAATCTCTGGAAAAAATTTTTGCAAATGATGCTGTTAAGAAAGGGTTAATATCCAATTCATATAAATAGCTCATACAATTCAATATTAAAAAGCCAAATAGTTCAATTCAAAAATGGGCAGAAGACTTAAACAGCCATTTTTCCGAAGAAACATACAAGTGGTCAACAGACACATGAAAAGATGCTCAACATCACTAATTATTAGAGAAATGCAAATCAAAATCACAGTGAGGTGTCTCAAGCCATACCTATCAGAATGACCATCAGCAAAATGTCTACAAATAATAAATGTTAAAGATGATATGGAGAGGATGTAAAAAGGAGGACATTAACCCGATAGGATATATGCATCACAGTGTTCACAGCAGTACTGCTTACAATAGCCAAGAGATGGAAGGAACCCAAGTGCCACCAACACCCGAGTGGATTAAGAGGGTGTGGTATATATATATATACACACACAGTGTTTGCTCTATAAATAGTGAATGAGTAGTTTCAGATACATATGCAGTGTGAGTCAGAAACAGTTTATAAACAGCTGCAAGGGCTATAGTATGTGAGGGAAGTGAAGGAATAGGAAGACTGCAGGGAAGTTTTTCTAGGATCTAGTCTCCTCTGGGGTGTTCAAGAGTTGCAAGTTAAGAAGTTGAGCTATTTAGAAATTATGTTTGGTTGTTGCTCTGTGTTCTTTTGATTGTGACACTGAGTCAGGGCTACATGGGCCACAGCTTTATAACATGAAAACTACATGCATTGCATCATACCTACCCAAAGTAAAAGTACTATACAAACGCAGTGTGCCATTGATACCAGTTTCTAGAATCCATTTATACAGAAAAGAAAGTCTTCTGAGGAAAAAAGTCCTCATTCCCGAGGGTTGGCAATGGTGCAAAGGGTTGAGTACAACGGGGCAATGAGAGGGAGCATTTGAGGTGATATGAGCTGTTCTGTATCAGGTTTGTGAACGTGGTTACACAACTATACACATTTGCCAAAACTTGTGTAACTGTATACCACCAGGAGTTAATTTTTCTATATGCTTTTTAAAAGTGAATCCTTAAAGCAATCTTTAGAGATTCCTTAAAAAACTAGGAATAAAACCACCATATGACCCAGCAATCCCACTCCTAGGTTGGGATCTTCCCCACCCAGGGATCAAACCTGGGTCTCCTGCATTCCAGGCAGACGCTTTATCCTTTGAGCCACCAGGGAAGCCCTAAAAGTGAATAAAATACAGAAAAATTGTAAATTTTATTATATTGATTGATAAAGGTCAAAATCAACATACAGTTGTCAAATTAAAAATCAAACCACATTTTATCCTGTATTAAAAGTGCTCTGGGAAAAGGGAATGTTCTTGCATTGTGGGAATGTAAATTGATACAGCCACTATGGAAGATGGTTTAGAGATTCCTTAAAAAACTAAGAATAAAACCACCATATGACCCAGCAATTCCACTCCTAGGCATATACCCTGAGGAAAACAAAATTGAAAAAAACACATGTATCCCATTGTTCATTGCAGCACTATTTACAATAGCTGGAACATGGAAGCAACTTGGATGTCCTTTGACAGATGAATGGATAAAGAAGTTGTGGTACATATACACAATGGAATATTACTCAGCCATAAAAAGGAATACATCTGAGTCAGTTCTATGGGGGTGGATGAACCTAGAGCCTATTATACAGAGTAAAATAAGTCAGAAAGAAAGATAAATCTCATACACTAATGCATATGTACGGAATCTAGAAAAATGGAACTGAAGAATTTATTTGCAGGGCCGCAATGGAGAAACAGACATAGAGAATAGACTTATTGACATGGGGAGGTGGGAGGCGAGGGTGAGATGTATGTTGAGAGTAACATGGAAACTTACATTACCTTATGTAAAATAGATAGCCAGCAGGAATTTGCTGTATGGCTCAGGAAATTCAAACAGGGGCTCTGTATCAACCTAGAAGGGTTGGGTGGAGAGGGAGATGGGAGGGAGTTTAAAAACGGAGGGGATACATTTAGTCCTATGGCTGATTCATGTTGAGGTTAGGACAGAAAACAGCAAAATTCTGTAAAGCAATTATCCTTCAATTTTTAAAAAGTGCTCCAGTAAAGAAACAAGAACTAATTTACTTTTTTAAGGCTTTACCATCAAGGATATTTGTCTGAGTTCTCAAAACCTCAAGTTGGAAGCTGGGTCAATCCTCAGGATGTCCCAGAAGAGCCTCAGTGTTTGAGGAACAGGGGAATATCTCCAATGGTATTACCGATGCCTGCCTCCATCTGCCTGGAGCTGGCCTGGTCTAATTTCTATTAGTTGAAGACCAAGGGCAAAAAATCCCTGCATGTGTTGGAGCTTTTCAAGAACTTCTGATCCCTTATTATGATTAATTTCCAAAAAAAAAAAAAATGTCCTCCTTTGAAGTAAAGGAAGAAATAGGATTAGTCCCTGGTTCTTAACACTCATTCTCAAAGTAACAAACCAAAAAAAAAAAAAAAAAAAAAAAAGGCAGTAGCAGCAGCATAAGGCCTGCAAAATCTCAAACACATTTGGGGGAAATGAATTACAACCCAAACACGATAGCAAGAATTATGGTTCTTTAAGTTCTGTATTAGAATAAGAATTTCAGAACAAATAAATACCCACAGACATATTTCTTCAGGAAAAGAATCTAAAAATCAAAGTTTCCTAAAATACATCTTTAAGAATCTCAAAGATAATTTTCTGTGCAGTCAAAATAACTCCAGCCTCCTCCACACCTCCAACATGTAGCCATCTTCACCTGTGAAAATCTTACTCATTCTTCAAGATGCAATTCAAAAGAGTACATTCAATCTGAAATAACTTTGGAATTGGATTTCCTGGTATAGTTCTAGAAACTTGGCAAAATCCAACTTCAATAATTCTTAATCATCACATGTGAAATGAAAAGGACATCATGCAATCAAAACAGCCCTACATCACTGGTTCTCAATCTTTAGCAGGCATTAGAATCAGGAGGAGGGCCTGTGAAAACCCAAGTTGCTGGGTGGGTCCCATCCCCAAAGTTTCTGATTGAGTGGGACCTGAGAATTTGCATTTCTAGCAAGCTCCCAGGAGATATTAATGCTGTTAGGGAAACAAAAAGTTAGGGAAACTTTCTGCCCTACATATTGCAAGAATCAAATAAGACAATACATGTAAAACTGCATCATAAAGTATTGTTGTTCAGTCGCTAAGGACCCCATGGACTGCAGCACACCAGGCTTCCCTGTCCTTCACTATCTCCCAGAGTTTGTTCAAACTCATGTCCATTGAGTTGGGGATGCCACCAGCCATTTCATCCTCTTTCGCCCTCTTCTCCTCCTTTACAAAAGGTATAAAGTGTTATATCAGTATAAGTGAGTCTTGGTTTTTATTGTTAAACTTACCCTGAATCCTTTAAGAAGATTTCTCTGTCTCCCCAATCAGATTTTAACAGATTTTTCTTTGAAAACTTTGCACTTCTTTTCTGATGCTGCCAGTAGTCTGCTTAGGATTGCAGCCATTTTTATTCTGGTTTTATTACACCAAATAGACTTCTTTGAAATCACTGAGATCATTCAATCCCCTGCAGTGCACAGTGGAGTGTCTAACACTCTGGGCAATAATTTGTTGAATTGAATCGAATCCCTTATCATAAGAATATTGCTTTGCTTTCTGGTGGTTGAAATAAAAATACAGTAGGAACATATTCCAAAGCACAATTTATTATTTTCCTGATGTAAAGATCACTTTGAAACTGATATTCCATTGTCTATTGAACAAACTATGGATGTTGAATAAACTGTAGACTCTACCTACAAAAGTAATCATTGCTAAGAATAGCGTTCATGGTCATAAACTTTTAAAGTTATATATAAGTTTCTTGATCAATAATGTAAAAGTTCCAAGTATGACCTTTATTCCATGAGTAAACCTGTTTTCAACTTCATTGCTTCTTCCAATAATGATCTGCTACAGGTATGAGAATCATGACTTCACTTCTATACTAAAAAAGGAAATAGTCCACACAAATAAATACTCACAGGCTCCTGATTGTGGTAAGGGGATCTTGCGTGCCCACTGTGAAGAAGATGGACAAGCTCATTTTTAGGCCTGAGGATACAGTGCAGATTTTAAGCATGTAAATGGCCACTAAGCACTAAGATGTGAAATCATCCACCGTTCTCTGCATTTTAACAGCCAAGGCTCATTTGTTCAAGACAAAGGAACTGAGCCCTAATTATGAAAATACACCCGTGGGTGTTATGCTAAGGGATGGAAGGACCTTCCTCACATCCTCAAATGATGTCCTCATTGACAGTTACTTATTTTGCTCCCACATAAAGTCAAAGTCTCAGAGGACTGACAAAATAAAATTCTGAAATGAACTTTTTGCCCATTTGCAATTCATTTGGTTGACATTATTATTAAGATGTTACAACACAAACTCGGAAGGGAAAAGTCAAAACTGATGCCCAATTTATTTTGAAAGCCTGCTTGCTGGGCCCCCATCAACTTGTAGACAGGTAAATTTTGGTTATAAACTGCTATAAAATAAATCTTCACCAACAATTTATTAGGGCTTCCCTGGTAGCTCAGATGGTAAAGCGTCTACCTACAATGCGGGAGACCCGGGTTCAATCCCTGGGTTGGGAAGATCCCCTGGAGAAGGAAATGGCAACCCACTCCAGTATTCATGCCTGGAAAATTCCTTGGACCAAGGAGCCTAGTGGGTTACAGTCCATGGGGTTGCAAAGAGTCGGACACGACTAAGCGACTTCACTTCACTTCACTTCAACAATTTATTTACTTTGGCTTGGCAATTTGGACAGCTTCCCTAGTATCTCAGATGGTAGAGAATCTGACTGCAATGCAGGAGACCCAGGTTCAATCCCTGGGTCAGGAAGAACCCCTGGAGAAAGGAATGGCTATCCACTCCAGTATTCTTGCCTGGAGAACTCCAGACAAGATGGAGGAGGCTGCCAGGCTACAGTCCATGGGGTTGCAAAACTCAGACACAACTAACAGCTAAACCACAGTTATAAATGGGATGGTTTTCCTCTTTTCCAACTCGTGTAAACTGAGGCAGCTCCACTTCCAAGATGGCTCCGTCTCATGACTGGTCAGTTGGTCCCCACTGTTGCCTGCGAGCTCAGTCAAGACTGGTGGAGAGTGGCCTAGACTCTTACCCATGTGGAGATGACTGCTTGGGCTAACTCACAAATTACATAGCAGGGCACAAGAAAGAGGAAATAGAAGCTTCCTGTCATGCTAAAGCATCACTTCCTCTGCATTCTGTTGAGTAAGCCATCACAGAACAGGCCCTGATTAAAGGGAAGGAGAAATAACCACTTCTCGATGGAGACAGTAACAAAGAAGGTGTGGCCATCTTTAGCCTGTTACTGCAGATTTTAGCTAAGTGAAAGTCGCTCAGTCATGTTCGACTCTTTGTGACCCCAGGGACTGTAGTCCATGGAATTCTCCAGGCCAGAATACTGGAGTTGGGTAGCCTTTCCCTTATCCAGGGGATCTTCCCAACCCAGGGATCGAACCCCAGTCTCCCACATTGTGGGTAGATTCTTTTCCAGCTGAGTCACCAGGGAAGCCCAAGAATACTGGAGTGGGTAGCCTATCCCTTCTCCAAGGGATCTTCCTGACCCAGAAATCAAACCGGGGTCTCCTGCATTGCAGGTGGATTGTTTACCAACAGAGCTATTAGGGATTTTAGCTAAGACCAGACATTAAATTAGGGCAGAGGAAACCAAAGTCTTCCTTTAATCTTAAAACAGGACAATGCTTGACATTAGCACTTTTCAATGTGTGGTCCCTAGACTAGCAGCACCACCCCAAAATTTGCTAGACATGCAAATCCTCAGGTCCCACCTCAAACTTACCCAGTGAGAAAGTCTGCTTTACATTAAGGTTGAGGATATTTTTTTTCCTTGACTCTGAATTCTGCTGAACCAATTGTAGAAGATGAAAATGAATTTAACTGTAGTAAACAGCAATGTTTACTTAGAAGAGAGATAACAAATGAAGCTGAAGATCTAGGTTTACTTGAAGCAATACACAATGTTTACATACGATTTAACATCCTAAAAATATTTATTGGGACTTCTACATAATAGATTTGTATCGCCATGGTGGTTAATCTTCAGTAAATATGTTTAGTATCATGTGATTTTTACTTATTATGCACTGAATGTCTTATTAAACTCCAATTAAATCCATATGTGAGAACATCAATTTTATTTTATTTTTTTTGAGAACATTAATTTTAAAGTGCTACCAGAAGGACTGATTACAAAATCAATTACTGACATGAAGGCCTGGCGTTATTCAAAGAAAAATGCTTGCCTAAACTTGGTGGCACCAAAAGAAAAGCAGTTGAGTAAGTTACGCAGTCCCCATTGCTCTTGCTGCTGTTCAGTCGCTAAGTCAGGTGTGACTCCTGTGACCACATGGCCTGCAACACACAGTGCCTCCCTGCCCTTCACCATCTCCCAGAGTTTGCCCAAGTTCATGTCAGCGATGCTGTCCAACTGCACAGTCCCCAGCTTGTAAGCAATCTTTCACGTTTTTTTGTCCTTACGATTTTATCTGTCCAAAGAAAGGTGAGAAAGTGAGGTCATGAGGTCATGAAGCTCGTTGTAGGTTCGATCCCTGGGTTGGGAAAATGCCCTGGAGGAGGAAATGGCAACCCACTCCAGTATTCTTGCCTGGAGAATTCCACGGACAGAGGAGCCTGGCGGGCTGCAGTACAGGGTCGCAAAGAGTTGGACTCGACTGAGCGACTGGGCACAAGCTCATGTACAGTTTTGAGAAAAACGATACTTATAATAATAATTCACCGTTAAAATTCATTAGTGACAGGCATTATATAGATTTCTCTCTCTTTGCACAGACACGGGCTTCCCTGGTGGCTCAGAGGTTAAAGCGTCTGCCTCCAATGCGGGAGACCCGGGTTCAATCCCTGGGTCAGGAAGATCCCCTGGAGAAGGAAATGGCAGTCCACTCCAGTATTCTTGCCTGGAGAATCCCATGGATGGAGAAGCCTAGTAGGTTACAGTCCATGGGGTCGCAAGAGTCGGACACGACTGAGCGACTTCACCTCTTCACCTCACCTCTTGCACAGACACACACATATTTACACAGTACACAGAGCAGGACCATGGGGGGGAGACAGAAAAACTACAAAAAGCTGACACAGAGCCAAACACTGCCTTCACATCCCTGAGCCATTTAGGGGAGACCCAGCAGTCCTGAAACTCTAATACCCCAGAGATCCATCTAACATCCCAGCAAAGTGGGATTTGTAATGGATATAGGGAGAATTTTGGCCTATAATGGGGCTTCCCTAGTGCCTCAGTTGGTAAAGAATCTACGACAGTGGAGACCCGTATTAGACAAGCAAGACAAGCAGAGTCTTGTTCTACTCTCCTACCGCTGCTGCTGCTAAGTCGCTTCAGTCGTGTCCGATTCTGTGCCACCCCATAGATGGCAGCCCACCGGGCTCCCCCATCCTTGGGAGTCTCCAGGCAAGAACACTGCAGTGGGTTGCCATTTCCTTCTCCAATGCAGGAAAGTGAAAAGTGAAGGTGAAGTTGCTCAGTCATGCCCGACTCATAGTGGCCCCATGGACCGCAGGCCACCAGGCTCCTCCGTCCCTGGGGTTTTCCAGGCAAGAGTGCTGGAGTGGGGTGCCATTGCCTTCTCCACTTCTATTCTGCTAGCAGCTTTCAAATACACAATATGATATTATTTACAGCAGTCACCACGCTGTGCCTTACAGTCCCATGACTTACTTATAACTGGAAATTTGTACCTTTTGACCCCCTTCACTCATTTTGCCCGCTCTCCCACCTCTGGCAATCATCAGTCTATTTCCTGTATCTTTGAGTTCAAGGGAATTTTCGTTTGTTTGCTTGTTTTAGATTTCACATATAAATTTGATCATAAGTATGTATTTCTCTGCCTTATTTTAGAAATATCTCTAAAGTATATTTTATCCAAAGTCATTTTTTTTTTTTAAGTTGATTCTTTATAGATGATTGTTAACCATCAGGACGTACTGTCTCCCCTCCTGGTAATGTGTGGTATACTTGTTGGAGTTTAAAATATCAGTACAACTTCTCCAAATCGCTTTATAAATTCTCTTAGGGAAACTGACTGGCCTCCTGCTCTCAGAGAGGGTAATTTTTAGTCCACTAAATGGGAGCACTCAGAATTTGCAGCCAGGCTTCCATGAAGTGTAGCAATGAGCCCTCAAAAGTCTACCTTGCTCAAAACACTGGTCCAGACTAAAGACAGACATTCAAATGAAAGGAGCCCTGAAAGGAGATAATACACCAACAGCGCCTCTAATTACCCCAGGAAACCAGGAGCCATGAGGCGCTGAACTCCCCAGCTGCTTCTTTCCCATTTCCCAGCAACATTCTGCCTCTGTTCCAACTTTTCTCCTTCCTCCTCTCAGAAGAGGACAAGACTTGTGGCTCCGTGGATTCTGGGCTCTGCGTCCCTTCCTCTCTCGATCCCTTTAAGACCTGATTCCACAGGTCATTCTTTATGCTACTGCTGGTCTCCAGTAATGAAACCCCCTCCAAGGGGCAGGCACAAGCACCCTAAATTCCAGTTTACCAGAGAGCCCCAAGAGAGGAAGCAGCAGCAGCAGTGGGCAGGAAAGCAGGATTGGAATTCTGGAGGGGTTCTGGGAGGGGCCAGGACAGCTTCAGGAACCTGCAGGCACCACAGAACTGGGTGACACCCCGAAACCACTTAACACAGGGGCAGCAGCTTACCAGCTGTGATCTGAGTAAGTTACCCAGCATCTCTAAGTTTCTACTTCTGCTAGAAAATGGAGCTAGTAAAACTTTCCTCGCCAATATGCGTGTGAAGACTGAATGAGCTATATATGCACAGAGCCTCACAGAGTGCCCAAGGAATAGTTGGGCCCTTTGTATATACAGTTTCATGTCCCTCTGTCTATAAGGGACAAAACTGCGGATGGAGGTGGACACCTGCTCCTCCGTGTCCAGCATTTGGACCTGTGACACAGCTGCAGATATGTACATCAGTCTGGCATCACCCACCTCCTTACCTCTCACTCAGCTGGGAGGCTTACGGGACACTGGTCCAAGTCACCAGTTCCACATGGGAAAGGCAAAGGATGTGCCCTTCAGTCATTTTTGTTTCTTTGTTTCTGTTTCAGGTTGTCTGCTTTGAATTGCCTCCAAAAGGCAGAGCATCCTGAATGATAAACCGCACATTAGGAATTCTATGATGAGTGAGGGGGCAGCTTTTCCATTCCGCCTCTCCCATCTGGAGCTAGCTCCTTCAGGCCTCCTGCCTCTTTCAAAGCCCACTGACATATGTTTTTTTGTGTATAGTACAGTGTAGGGAACAATAACCTAGCATGATTCTTAACTAGCAGCTGCCTCAGTGAGTGTCATAATAGACACTTGGAGCAGAAAACCAAGCACGTGTCTTTTCCAGGCAGGGAGACTGAGGTAAGAAGGCAGGTGGAGAAAGGCAACACAGAATAAATGAAGCTGACTTTGACTTCATTTTTGTGAGCCGGGGGTCACTATTTCCGTCTCATTTGCATACTTGCCTGGGGGAATTCTGAGATGCTCAGGGCAGGCTGTGGGGCCTCATTTGCATAATCCTTCTAAACTTTCGAGATGTGTATAAGAGACAGTTGTATATACAGTTTCATGTCCCTCTGTCTATAAGGGACAAAACTGCGGATGGAGGTGAACACCTGCTCCTCCGTGTCCAGCATTTGGACCTGTGACACAGCTGCAGATATGTACATCAGTCTGGCATCACCCACCTCCTTACCTCTCACTCAGCTGGGAGGCTTACGGGACACTGGTCCAAGTCACCAGTTCCACATGGGAAAGGCAAAGGATGTGCCCTTCAGTCATTTTTGTTTCTTTGTTTGTTTCAGGTTGTCTGCTTTGAATTGCCTCCAAAAGGCAGAGCATCCTGAATGATAAACCGCACATTAGGAATTCTATGATGAGTGAGGGGGCAGCTTTTCCATTCCGCCTCTCCCATCTGGAGCTAGCTCCTTCAGGCCTCCTGCCTCTTTCAAAGCCCACTGACATATGTTTTTTTGTGTATAGTACAGTGTAGGGAACAATAACCTAGCATGATTCTTAACTAGCAGCTGCCTCAGTGAGTGTCATAATAGACACTTGGAGCAGAAAACCAAGCACGTGTCTTTTCCAGGCAGGGAGACTGAGGTAAGAAGGCAGGTGGAGAAAGGCAACACAGAATAAATGAAGCTGACTTTGACTTCATTTTTGTGAGCCGGGGGTCACTATTTCCGTCTCATTTGCATACTTGCCTGGGGGAATTCTGAGATGCTCAGGGCAGGCTGTGGGGCCTCATTTGCATAATCCTTCTAAACTTTCGAGATGTGTATAAGAGACAGTTGTATATACAGTTTCATGTCCCTCTGTCTATAAGGGACAAAACTGCGGATGGAGGTGAACACCTGCTCCTCCGTGTCCAGCATTTGGACCTGTGACACAGCTGCAGATATGTACATCAGTCTGGCATCACCCACCTCCTTACCTCTCACTCAGCTGGGAGGCTTACGGGACACTGGTCCAAGTCACCAGTTCCACATGGGAAAGGCAAAGGATGTGCCCTTCAGTCATTTTTGTTTCTTTGTTTCTGTTTCAGGTTGTCTGCTTTGAATTGCCTCCAAAAGGCAGAGCATCCTGAATGATAAACCGCACATTAGGAATTCTATGATGAGTGAGGGGGCAGCTTTTCCATTCCGCCTCTCCCATCTGGAGCTAGCTCCTTCAGGCCTCCTGCCTCTTTCAAAGCCCACTGACATATGTTTTTTTGTGTATAGTACAGTGTAGGGAACAATAACCTAGCATGATTCTTAACTAGCAGCTGCCTCAGTGAGTGTCATAATAGACACTTGGAGCAGAAAACCAAGCACGTGTCTTTTCCAGGCAGGGAGACTGAGGTAAGAAGGCAGGTGGAGAAAGGCAACACAGAATAAATGAAGCTGACTTTGACTTCATTTTTGTGAGCCGGGGGTCACTATTTCCGTCTCATTTGCATACTTGCCTGGGGGAATTCTGAGATGCTCAGGGCAGGCTGTGGGGCCTCATTTGCATAATCCTTCTAAACTTTCGAGATGTGTATAAGAGACAGTTGTATATACAGTTTCATGTCCCTCTGTCTATAAGGGACAAAACTGCGGATGGAGGTGAACACCTGCTCCTCCGTGTCCAGCATTTGGACCTGTGACACAGCTGCAGATATGTACATCAGTCTGGCATCACCCACCTCCTTACCTCTCACTCAGCTGGGAGGCTTACGGGACACTGGTCCAAGTCACCAGTTCCACATGGGAAAGGCAAAGGATGTGCCCTTCAGTCATTTTTGTTTCTTTGTTTCTGTTTCAGGTTGTCTGCTTTGAATTGCCTCCAAAAGGCAGAGCATCCTGAATGATAAACCGCACATTAGGAATTCTATGATGAGTGAGGGGGCAGCTTTTCCATTCCGCCTCTCCCATCTGGAGCTAGCTCCTTCAGGCCTCCTGCCTCTTTCAAAGCCCACTGACATATGTTTTTTTGTGTATAGTACAGTGTAGGGAACAATAACCTAGCATGATTCTTAACTAGCAGCTGCCTCAGTGAGTGTCATAATAGACACTTGGAGCAGAAAACCAAGCACGTGTCTTTTCCAGGCAGGGAGACTGAGGTAAGAAGGCAGGTGGAGAAAGGCAACACAGAATAAATGAAGCTGACTTTGACTTCATTTTTGTGAGCCGGGGGTCACTATTTCCGTCTCATTTGCATACTTGCCTGGGGGAATTCTGAGATGCTCAGGGCAGGCTGTGGGGCCTCATTTGCATAATCCTTCTAAACTTTCGAGATGTGTATAAGAGACAGTTGTATATACAGTTTCATGTCCCTCTGTCTATAAGGGACAAAACTGCGGATGGAGGTGAACACCTGCTCCTCCGTGTCCAGCATTTGGACCTGTGACACAGCTGCAGATATGTACATCAGTCTGGCATCACCCACCTCCTTACCTCTCACTCAGCTGGGAGGCTTACGGGACACTGGTCCAAGTCACCAGTTCCACATGGGAAAGGCAAAGGATGTGCCCTTCAGTCATTTTTGTTTCTTTGTTTCTGTTTCAGGTTGTCTGCTTTGAATTGCCTCCAAAAGGCAGAGCATCCTGAATGATAAACCGCACATTAGGAATTCTATGATGAGTGAGGGGGCAGCTTTTCCATTCCGCCTCTCCCATCTGGAGCTAGCTCCTTCAGGCCTCCTGCCTCTTTCAAAGCCCACTGACATATGTTTTTTTGTGTATAGTACAGTGTAGGGAACAATAACCTAGCATGATTCTTAACTAGCAGCTGCCTCAGTGAGTGTCATAATAGACACTTGGAGCAGAAAACCAAGCACGTGTCTTTTCCAGGCAGGGAGACTGAGGTAAGAAGGCAGGTGGAGAAAGGCAACACAGAATAAATGAAGCTGACTTTGACTTCATTTTTGTGAGCCGGGGGTCACTATTTCCGTCTCATTTGCATACTTGCCTGGGGGAATTCTGAGATGCTCAGGGCAGGCTGTGGGGCCTCATTTGCATAATCCTTCTAAACTTTCGAGATGTGTATAAGAGACAGTTGTATATACAGTTTCATGTCCCTCTGTCTATAAGGGACAAAACTGCGGATGGAGGTGAACACCTGCTCCTCCGTGTCCAGCATTTGGACCTGTGACACAGCTGCAGATATGTACATCAGTCTGGCATCACCCACCTCCTTACCTCTCACTCAGCTGGGAGGCTTACGGGACACTGGTCCAAGTCACCAGTTCCACATGGGAAAGGCAAAGGATGTGCCCTTCAGTCATTTTTGTTTCTTTGTTTCTGTTTCAGGTTGTCTGCTTTGAATTGCCTCCAAAAGGCAGAGCATCCTGAATGATAAACCGCACATTAGGAATTCTATGATGAGTGAGGGGGCAGCTTTTCCATTCCGCCTCTCCCATCTGGAGCTAGCTCCTTCAGGTCAGTGATCTGCTCAGAAGCCTTCCAAGTGATTCTGATGCTCTAGTTGTCTCTCTAGGTGGAGGTGGGGGTGGGAGGTGACTTCACCATTTCTCTGACAGGTAGTTGTCTGCAGGGAGCTCTGCTTCACAGTCAAAGACTTGGTCCTTCAAAGCCATTAGACTTTAGAACCCACTGATGCCCTCACTCTTCCAGAAACACTCACCCGCTTCTCCCCTAAAGCAGGGCTGAACCTTTCATCACAGAAAGGTTCTGTGATGGTGCCAAACTGTTCTGACACAGCCTCTTGCATGGCTCCAACAATTCCCCTCCCTGTCTTCCTTCTGGATACCTGGCTCTGTCCTTACAGATAAGATCATTGGCCCACCCCCTCCCCCCTTCTCAAATTAATCAAGTCCTCCCATACCCCTGATTCCAGGTATCTTACTAATACTCCAGCCCCAGGCAGGTGCTAAATATCGGGGGCTTTGCTGTCCTGAGAAGGGTTCTGCTGCCCACCCCCTCATCCCATCCAGGGAGAAGAAAGCTGAACTCCGTCACCATGCTGCTCGCTTCATTTGTGAGGACAGCGCCTGAGCTCCGCCAGGCAGGTGGAGAGGAAGACAAGGGGGAGGGCAGGGCGGAGGGAGGGGTGCTCCCGACTGAGCTGCTGCTCATGTTTTCCCAAAGTTTCTGCGGCCAGGCTCGTCTCTGCAGAGGGTCCTGGCAGAAAGCATAGTTTGTGAAGTGAAGTGAAAGTCACTCAGTCTTAGTGACCTCATAGACTGTACAGTCCGTGGCATTCTCCAGAATACCGGAGTGGGTAGCCGTTCCCTTCTCCAGGAGAGCTTCCCAACCCAGGGATCGAACCCAGGGCTCTTGTCTCCTGCTTTGGCAGGCGGGCTCTTTACCACTGGGGCACCTGGGAATCCCTCATAGAAGCATTTGCAATGAATAGCCCACTTAATCAACAAGAACATTTTTCAGTCTTCCTATTTCCAGTGGAATCATGAGCCTGCCCTTACTATAGGAAAGGCTAACTCACCTGAACTTGGCAGGTTGTGGCAGTGAGTGGCCCTGCCGAGGTGATTTCCTCAGTGCAGGTTCTCAGCCTTGGCCCTGCACTGGAGCCACTTGGGTGGCAAGCTTTACAAAGTATTGATGCCTGGTATCACCCCTAGAGATCTGAATTTAATTGGTTTGGGGACAGCTTAGGTATCTGGAATAAAATCTTTCCATGCAGAGCCAAGATTGAGAAGGTGCCTCATCTCCAGTATGGGGGGCAGGCCGGGAGGGTTGGGAGGGTGGTTAAGTTGAGATTTATTCACCACAAGAAACCAGGATGTTGGTAGCTGTTCCTTGGGAAAAAAAAAAAGTGTTTCAATGCTAAATAGGTTTTGGGAATCCTGGGTTAAATAACAGTAAATAAAAACAGTCTCTGTTTGCTATGGGATTTTAAGGCCCTAGCTATGCTAATGGACATGACTGTGCATTACTGTTTTCAAGCTAGCATAAGCACAGACACTCTTGGAGTGTGAATTGTCTTTAAAAATGGGGCTTTCCGGGTGCCGCTAATGGTAAAGAACCTGCCTGCCAATGCAGGAGACCCAAGAGATGCAGGTTCCATCCCTGGGTCAGGAAGATCCCCGCCGGAGTAGGAAATAGCAGCCCACTCCAGTATTCTTGCCTAGAAAATTCCATGAACAGAGGAGCCTGTTGGGCTCTAGTCCATGGGGTCACAAAGAGACACAACTGAGCGAATTAATACACTCTGTAATATACATATCTTTAAAAACTGACAATATGTAAAGTAAGTGACCAATAAGGACCTACCGTGGAGCGCAGGGAAGGCTCCTCAGCACTCTGTCACAACCCACACGGGAAAAGAGGCCAACAAAGGGCAGATATACGCATATGTATAACTGAATCACTTTCCTGTGCAGTAGAAATACAACATTGCAAATCAACTATACTCCAATAAAAATTTTAAAAAAATAAAAAACTGACAATCTGACGAATACACTTTTAAAAACACTAAAGACGCTCAATTGACGGCGGTGCTGGGAGCAGCGTGGGGAGCTGGGTGAGGAGAGCCTGATGGTCGTCGGGCTGCTGGTGTTTCCGCAGCAGAGACTCCAGGCAAAGTCACCCTCACCGCCTCACATGCCTCAGAAAGAAGAGAGCGCCCAAAAGGGTCATCAATTCCCTGTGCAAAGGGAAAATGACTATGCGGCTCAGCAGGAGCAGAGCAGACTCAGTCTCAGGCTAATCCAAACAAGGGAGAACTTTTCTTGAAACTTGAGTTCTTGCCTTCTGGGCATGGTTATGACTCAGAAACCATTTACATGATGATAAAGGAGAAATCGCCCTGGATTGAGGGTCCAGAAACCTGAATGTGACAGTCCGAAAACGCCCTTCATTCTCTGATTCAGCTTTCTTATCAGCAAAAATAAAATTGGGACTAGAAATAATATACAACCCCCAATTCCCCAATGATTTGAGTATATATGCTTTCAACTTCAATCTTATCTTACTAGTGCTTCATAATTTTCAAATCATTTTCACACATACTGTCTTACTGGATTCACAGAATGATCCGGTCTGGTGAGCACTGCTGGTCTGACTACTTACATTTTTCAAAGGGGGGAAACTGAGGCCACGAGGTAACTGGATCTGCCTGGGATGACAGAGGCGGTGATGGGCCCAGGTTGAAAGCACAGGGCTTCTTGCCATGTGGTCTTTCCACTTCTCTGTACCTGCTTTAGGATCTCAGTCTCCCAGGATTCTCGCGAGAGAAACTTGTTTTCCCAGGGAAGCACATTTCCATGTGAAGAGACATCCCCTCTCTCAGTAGTAACTCACTGGCCCCAACAGAGGGTGGGAAGGAGACTGAATGGATTGGAAAGCTTGGGAGCAGGGTATGACTGCCCCAGGCTTAGTTCCTTCTGTGATCCTCATGGGCATCTGGCCCAAATCACAGACAGCTGATTAACATGTAAGCGCTAGTGGTAAAGAGCCCGCCTGCCAATGAAGGAGACACAGGTTGGATCCCTGGGTCGGGAAAATCCCCTGGAGAAGGACATGGCAACCCACTCCAGGATTCTTGCCTGGAAAATTCCACGGACAGAGGAAACTGGTGGGCTACAGCACATGCCCTCCTCCAGGGGATCTTCCCAACCCAGGGATCGAACTTGTGTTTCTTACGTTTCTTGTTTTGCCCGGAGGGTTCTGTACCACAAGCACCATCTGGGAAGCCCACAAGGCTCATATACCTGCTGTTATATAACTGTTCAGAAATGTGATGTGGGTCCCTCCAACCAGACCCACCTTCAGAGCCTTTGATTTGGAAGCAAGGAAATTGGCAGGTGTGGAACTTCCATTTTGCAGCCTGGAGTGGGAGCCAAAGCCCCACATTTCTGGGGGTGGGAGTGGGGACAGTGGCAGCATCATGGCTGGGCAGTGTGGTCCCAGCATGCTGGGGCTGGCCGCAGCTCACTTACCAGGACACGTCTGCAGGGTGCTTCCACGAATTTCCCTGGAAACCAGCCTAGAGACGGCCCGCTGGCTCCTCCACTGACTCTAGGAGTTAGCAAAAGCAGTCTGGGCTCCCATCCCAGCTCTGCCACTTACTGTGTGACTTCAAACATGCTGTCTAACTGCTTTATGCATCAGCTTCCTTATCTGAGAGTGGAGGACAGAGGAAGCTGGCATGCTACAGTCCATGGGGTTGCAAAGGGTCAGACACAACTTGGCTACTGAACAACAACAAGAACTTCCTTAAGTGATGGAGCAAAGAGGCAGTGAGCTATAAAGGAATTAATTTACACAAAGCATTTAGAGGGGCTACCCATGTCGCTCAGTGGTAAAGAATCCACCTGCAAATGCAGGAGACACAGGTTTGATTCCTGGGTCAGAAAAGTTTCCAAGAGTAGGAAACGGCAACCTGCTCCATTGTTCTTGCCTGGAAAATTCCATGTATTGTGGCTATTCCATGTAGCCCTGGTGGGCTACCATCCACAGGGTCACAAAGAGTGAGATATGACTGAGCAACAGAGTGTGCACACACACACACACACACGACTCATTTAGAACACAGCCTGGAACACAGTAAACACACAAATACTAGTTATATTATTGCTGTTTCTGCTGTTAAATAGTGTTATTATTACAACTCTAACTACCTAATGTGGATTCTCTTTTCTGCAACTAAGAACACAGCTTAATACGGAGAGCGTACGCCTTTTACTTGATTTTTCAAGTAAAGAAGCATTAACAAGTATATGAGTTTGGAAAAGGCCAACAAAATCAGGATACGAATATGCAGGTATGTGTGTGTGTGTGAGAGTTGCTCAGTCGTGACCCTTTGCAACCCCATGGACTGTAGCCGTCCAGGCTCCTCTGTCCATGGGGATTCTCCAGCCAAGAATACTGGAGTGGATTGCCATGCCCTCCTCCAGGGGGTCTTCCCAACCCAGGGATTGAACTCAGGTCTCCTGCATTGCAGGCAGATTTTTTTTTACCATCTGAGCTACCAGAGAAGCCCAAATATGCAAGTAGTTAGCAGTATTTTGATAGGCCACACAGTATTTAAAGTATAAAATTAAATAAAGACCAATTTTAAAAATCATTAAGGGGGCCAGGCGATCATAGGAGGAAATACAGAATGTGAAAAAAAACTAACTGTATTACTAGTATATGAAATATCCACTGAGGAGGGTGTAGAAGAGGTACTAATTAAGCATCTTTGGAAATGAACAGAGATCATAAGACCAAAGGCAGAAAAAATGGTATATAAGCCTGAATTGTAGTTGATAAAGCTTTTCCTACAAGAATATGGGTTAATGACTCCGACTCTGCTATACACATGAACTGGGGTTGAATAGTTAAGTATAAATGGCAGCTGGTGGGAGCACTGCTGTAATGAACAAATGAGCAAAGGCTAGAATGACCCATGTACTAATGGGTTAGTACTGGAGACATTGGTATGAATTCACATTTACCTTGAAATAGATACAAAGGATTAAACATTGAAATATTTATAACTAGGCCTGTGAATACATGTTATTATATAAAAATATATTTATTTGCTCATCAGCTAAGATTATCTAAAAGAACAACATCCTACCAGCACACCTAGTCCCCAGAACTTGGTTCATAACAATGCTATGCTGAGAGACGGAAGAGCAGCTGAAAGGACCAGAATCTTTCTAAGCTCTCATAAGGGTAAATTAGAAATAGAATAAATACCAGCATTTCGAATGATGCCATTTTGGTAAATACTAAACAGAGCTCAACTGAAAGAACAATTTAGAAGGACATTAAAGTTTGTGAGGTGGTGACTCCAGTCAAAATTTAAGGCAAAGTATAATTTCACTAAAGTGAAAGTGAAAGTCGCTCAGTTATGTCCAAGTTTTGCGACCCCATGGCCTATACAGTCCATGGAATTCTCCAGGCCAGAATACTGGAGTGGGTAGCCTTTCCCTTTTCCAGGGGATCTTCCCAACCCAGGGATCAAACCTAGGTCTCCCGCATTGCAGGCGGATTCACTAGGGCATGCATATAAAAATTAATCCAAAATATGCAAAAGATGCATATTAAAAATGTATCATTACTTAAAAATGTATCATTACTCTTGCTCCTAAACAGTTGCTTTCTCATGTCAAATTATGCTTCGTTTACTTAATCTTCAGAAACAGTTATATCTTGCAGAAACTGCTCAAAGGGTATGCTGCTGCTGCTGCTGCTGCTAAGTCACGTCAGTCGTGTCCGACTCTGCACGACCCCATAGACGGAAGCCCACCAGGCTCCACTGTCCCTGGGATTCTCCAGGCAAGAACACTGGAGTGGGTTGCCATTTCCTTCTCCAATGCATGAAAGTGAAAAGTGAAAGTGAAGTCGCTCAGTCGTGTCTGACTTTTAGCGACCCCATGGACTGTAGCCTACGAGGCTCCTCTGTCCATGGAATTTCCCAGGCAAGAGTACTGGAGTGGGGTGCCATTGCCTCCTCCGGCTCAAAGGGTATAGGAATGTGTATTTTTACAAATATGAATATGCTTGTATCTAAATTTATATACACAGATATATATACATACATATACATATATTGTGATTAATATGATTTAAACAGTTTGATGATTAATATAATGTTTAATCAGGTAATTTTAAGTGATCTTTTAGAAACGCAATCATCACTATCTCATTTGACCTCGTAAGGAAATTTGGTGATATATTAGAATTCTTATTTTACAGGGGAGGAAAATAGGCCCAGAGAGGTCAAGTAACTTGCTCAAGGTCATAGAAGAGCTTGCAATATAGTTAAGCTAATAAAACACATCCAGGCACATAAAACACCCCAAGAATAATTAGAAGCTTGTGATTCTCTGAATCAAATTCCCAAGCTCAAAAGACATCCTCCCAGCTAAAAGGAGGTCCACGTAAGCAAATCATCCTTGCTGGCCTAAGAAATACAGTTGATTCTTTTCAAGGATGAAAAACAAACTTGCTTCTTCAAGCTTGCAGATGGAGTAGAAATATTGGTGCAAGACGTTTACAGTTCATTAGCTGTCATCCAGACCAAGGAAGATGTGTGATTTGCTGAGGGGACCATCAGGCAGGGCGATGACAAGCATGCCAGCGGTTTAACTCTTTAGCAGCAGGCCGTGTCCGCAGACCAGGAGGCCACCAGCAGCGCAGAGAGGTGAGGAGGGTGTCAGCCACCCTCACGGCAGATTTCCTTGAGTCCTCACATTTTAAACTATTCTAGAAGACCACGTGCTTAGATTTTTATATTCCTATGGCAGTTTCCATTCTAAAATCAGTATTTTGGGAATCCTCTGGTGGGCCAGGGTTTAGGACTCTGAGCTTTCACTGCCAAGGGCCCGGGTTCAATCCCTGGTCAGGGAACTAAGATCCTACAAGCTACATGGTGTGGTCCCCAAAATAAAGTAAAATAAAAATTTCAAAGCCACTTCTGAAAGACCTATGTTGTTAGGATTGGGTACTATAAATTGAATATTGCAGCCATCAGTTCCAGCAGAACTAAAATCTATGGCACAAAGGAACCATTAACATTTTCATTCAATGACCAAAAACAACAGTTTTAACAGAAATCCTTGGGTTCTGCCCATGACAGTTTTACTCAAAAAAACAAGCCCAAAAAAAAAAAAAAAAATAGGAAGAATTGACATATTTGGATCAAATTTGTAACCTGAAAGGCATAAAGAGCAAAAACAAAAAATAAAACTCTGGAATCTGATTTGGGGGTCAGTCTTCATGAAAAGAAATGGTGACAAGCACTTTTCAAATGGGCTAATCTTTTCTAACTGTACCAGATGACATTCGGCTGACAGAACCAGTGGTTTGGGACACTGTGTTTGCTGTTTATTTGGGTGAAATAAGGTTTTCTGTGTCCACTTAAATAATTAGTGCCTAATATTAAGTGATACTGTTAGATTTACTCAGCATTAAATCAGCAGAGCTTGCTTTTCACAGAAAGAATAGAAATAGTTAATATTTCTCCACATTGAAAACTGCAACCAGGGCATATACTGTTATTTATGGTAACAAACAATTATCATTCACAATAGAACTAAAAACAGAAATCAGATTCATGAATATGCTCTTATTATTCTTCCCTGCTGTGGACATTATTAGTCCTTCTCAGCCTAAAGCAGATTGAGAAAGTGTTGTGTATATACATGTGAGTGGGTGTGTGGGTGTATACATGTGCACGTGTATAAATGTAAATAGTCAATAAAATGTAACTCCACTCATTCTTTTTTAAACTAAACACCCAATCATAGCATCTAGTGGTTGGCAAATGAGTATGACAAATGTTCTGACAATTTTAATCTAGAGCTCAGCTTATTACTGATATAATCTTTTTAGAGAAGATTACTAATAGAATTAATCTTTCAATGAATGATACACAAATCATTAAAGCAATCCTTTGAGGCCATTAAGTATGTTGTCAATGATCAAGTATTAGATGGCTATTCATCTTGGATTTGAACTAGCATATAGAATGCTGTGTTACTCTCAATAATCCAAGTATTTGTATTAAGCTACATGTCACTGATATTGACACTTGTATTTAAAAAATGATATACATCTCTGATCTTACAATTAATGGAAGAACTGTCAACAAGGTGGAGTGGTAATGCGGCTGCCATTGCCTATTCATTTAGAACTTTGTCATAGATGTTCTATTACTGTTACTTCAATTAAATTGAATAGTTTAGACCTAAAACAAAGGGTACTGTAGTAGGAGACCCAAATGCCATGCAGAACTCTTTTCTTCAATTTTTATGTGGTCCAATTAACCAACTATTTTTAGGACTTCAAGACTATTGTATTATGATTAGAAAGATCTTTCCAAGCTAAGATTTTAAACATTGCACATTTTATTTTTATTTTTATAGTTTTATTTTTATTTTTATAGTTTAATTTTTATAGTTTTATCCCTTATCCTTACATTTTAATCCTTTTGGAGTTTATTTTGGTATTCTATCATTCCCCTGATTGTTACATCCTCATTTATTCTGACTTACTTTAAGTTACTGGGTTGGCCAAAAGGTGCGTTCATTTTGCTCTGTAACTTGGCTCTGATAGCGCTTTTGTATGTTGTTCAGTCCCTAAGTTGTGTCCGACTCATTTGCAACCTCATGGACTGTAGTCTTCCTGGTTCCTCTGTCGATGGGATTTCCTAGCCAAGAATACCGGAGTGGGTTTCCATTTCTTTCTCCAGGGGATCTTCCCAGACCAGGGATCAAACTCTTGTCTTTAGCGTTTCTAGGCAGGTTCTTCACCACTGAGCCCCCAGGGAAGCCCACTAGTAGTCTTTAGTTGTCTTTAACTTCATTTAAAACAATTTTGTTAGATTGTGTTGTAACAGCTGTCATCAGTGTGCATTTAAAAAAATAAAAATCGGTGAATTTTCATATAGCCATTTTAATATTGAAGATGGAAGAAAAAAAGGAACATTTTCAGCATATTATGGTTTATTATTTCAAGAAAGGTAAAAATGCAACTGAAAGGCAAAAAAAAAAAAAAGAGATTTATACTGTGTATGGTAAAGGTGCTGTGATTGATCAAATGTGTCAGAAGGGCTTGGTGAAGTTTTGTGATAGAGATTTCTCACTGGATGATACTCCACAATCAGGTAGACCAGTTGAAGTTGATAGCGAGACATTAATTGAGAGCAATCACCATCACACCATGGGAAAGAGGGCTGACATACTCAAAATATGCAGATCAAGTGCTGAAAATCATTTGCATCATTAATCACTTTGATGTTTGGGTTCCACATAAGATAAGTCGAAAATAAACCTTCCTAACTGTATTTCCTTATGCGCTTCTCTACTTAGAGCATAAAAAAAAAAGTTCCATTTTAAAACTAATTGTGGTGGACGATGAAAGGTGGATACTGAACAAAAGCGTGGAATGTAAGAGATCACAGGGCAAGCAAAACAAACCACCACCAACCACACCAAAGGTCGGTCTTCATCCAAACAAGGTGATGTATATATGGTGGGGATTTGAAGGGAGTCCTCTATTAAGAGCTCCTTCCAGAAAGCCAAACAATTAATTCCAATGAGTACTGCTCCCAGTTAGACCAACTAAAAGCAACACTTGATGAAAAGCGTATGGAATTAGTCAACAGAAAATGTGTAACCTTCCATCAGGATACCGCAAGACTGCGTGCTTCTTTGATGACCAGGCAAAAACCATTACAACTTAGCTGGGAAGTTCTGATTCATCCATCATATTCACCAGACATTGCACCTTCAGATGTCCATTTATTTCACTCTTTACAAAATTCTGTTAATAGAAGAAATGTTCAGTTACCTGGAAGACTGTAAAAGGCACCTGGAAAAGTTCTTTGCTCAAAAACATAAAAAGTTTTGGGAAGATAGAATTGTGTAAAAAAAAAAAAAGGAGATTTATACTGTGTATGGTAAAGGTGCTGTGATTGATCAAATGTGTCAGAAGGGCTTGGTGAAGTTTTGTGATAGAGATTTCTCACTGGATGATACTCCACAATCAGGTAGACCAGTTGAAGTTGATAGCGAGACATTAATTGAGAGCAATCACCATCACACCATGGGAAAGAGGGCTGACATACTCAAAATATGCAGATCAAGTGCTGAAAATCATTTGCATCATTAATCACTTTGATGTTTGGGTTCCACATAAGATAAGTCGAAAATAAACCTTCCTAACTGTATTTCCTTATGCGCTTCTCTACTTAGAGCATAAAAAAAAAAGTTCCATTTTAAAACTAATTGTGGTGGACGATGAAAGGTGGATACTGAACAAAAGCGTGGAATGTAAGAGATCACAGGGCAAGCAAAACAAACCACCACCAACCACACCAAAGGTCGGTCTTCATCCAAACAAGGTGATGTATATATGGTGGGGATTTGAAGGGAGTCCTCTATTAAGAGCTCCTTCCAGAAGGCCAAACAATTAATTCCAATGAGTACTGCTCCCAGTTAGACCAACTAAAAGCAACACTTGATGAAAAGCGTATGGAATTAGTCAACAGAAAATGTGTAACCTTCCATCAGGATACCGCAAGACTGCGTGCTTCTTTGATGACCAGGCAAAAACCATTACAACTTAGCTGGGAAGTTCTGATTCATCCATCATATTCACCAGACATTGCACCTTCAGATGTCCATTTATTTCACTCTTTACAAAATTCTGTTAATAGAAGAAATGTTCAGTTACCTGGAAGACTGTAAAAGGCACCTGGAAAAGTTCTTTGCTCAAAAACATAAAAAGTTTTGGGAAGATAGAATTGTGAAGTTATCTGAAAAATGATAGAAGATAGTGAAAAAAAAATGGTAAAGATGTTGTTCCATAAAGTTCTTGGTGAAAGCGAAAAATGTCTTTAATTTTACTTAAAAAACCAAAGGAGATTTTTGTCCAACTCAATATTTCTTGGCTTTCAACTTTCCTCTGACTCATTCAACAATTATTGCACTGGTATCTACTGTTTTAATCATTGGGATGTTAAAACATTTTGATACTTGGAAAAACTGTTTACACCTCATTTACACCTCTTTTTTCTTTTTAGAGTTTTTCTGGCTATACTTATTTTTCAGTTTCCCATTCGAGCTTTAAAACACCTTGTCTGTTTTAAAAACCATTTGGAATGGTGATTACATTAAATTTAAAAATTGACATGGAAGAATTAGTGTTTTTATAATATGTAGCCTGCCTATACAAGGAGATGAGTGTTTCAAAGATGGTTAGATGTTCACCAAAACAGTTCCAAGGTTGCTCCCGACAACGGGTTGCCGGGTTAGGGATTACATTTTCCAGCCACCCTGGAAGGTGAACCAATTTGTGCGTCACTTCCAGGCCAAGGCATTGAGGAAAGGTATGCCTTTGCCATGATATTCCCCCTCGTCTGCAAGTTGGGGGGCAGAGGACCAGGGGGTTCTAGCAGATAAGAAATCAACAAGACGGAAGGAATGTATATTACTTCCTTGAAAGTACAGAGATTTTCTCTAAGACCTAGTTCAGGGCCAATTTTTGGGACTATTTTCTAGGCGTATGAGAAAAATGTGTTCTCTGTTTTCACTGTGTAGAGTGAACTATATCCATCTCATCAAACTGGGAATCATATCACTTTGTTTTCTCAGTGTTTTTGCTCATTTGCCCAGTTGAAGATGGAAAGAAGTAAGTGAGGTCCCTGACTATTCATGATTCTCCCTTTCATCTCTTGTAATTTCTGCTTTATCAATTTTGATGCCATGACATTTGATGCACAGACAGCATATGAGCTGCACACTATAAGATTGAAGTGACTTTCTTTATCCTATTTAATTCTTTATTTTTGCCTAAATTCTAATTTCTAGAAATAAGATCATGACTCTTGCTTGTTTGCTTCCTTTTTTTGTTTGCTTTTGGAGGGTCTATTTTTTATGGTGAGGACCATATTTTTTTCCTGCATTTCTTTACTATATCTCTGCTCACCTTTTATTTTCAACTTTACTGAATTATTTTGTTTCCATATGTTGCCTATATACCATATAGCATGGTTTGTTTTTTTCTGATCCAGCCTAAAATCCTTTTGGTAAGTGATTTAAGCCCATTGATACTAATATGAGATCAATGTATATCATAGATCTGCATTTTATTTTGTGTTTCTATCTCTCCTTAACTATGTGATGCATTTTCTTTGCTTGGAATATTGGTCATATTTATTCTGATATATAAAAATTTTCTTTATAATTGCATATAATCTCCTAGGCCTTTGTTTCTTTATCAGTTCATTTCAGTTCAGTCACTCAGTCATGTCCGACTCTTTGCGACCCCATGAATTGCAGCACGCCAGGCCTCCCGATTCATCACCAACTCCTGGAGTTCACTCAGACTCAAGTCCGTCGAGTCGGTGATGCCATCCAGCCATCTCATCCTCGGTCGTCCACTTCTTCTCCTGACCCCAATCCGTCCGAACATCAAAGTATTTTCCAATAAGTCAACACTTCGCATGAGGTGGCCAAAGTACTGGAGTTTCAGCTTTAGCATTATTCTTTCCAAAGAAATTCTAGGGCTGATCTCCTTCAGAATGGACTGGTTGGATCTCCTTGCAGTTCAAGGGACTCTCAAGAGTCTTCTCCAACATCACAGTTCAAAAGCATCAATTCTTCGGCGCTCAGCCCTCTTCACAGACCAATGCTCACATCCATACATGACTACTGGAAAAACCATAGCCTTGACTAGAGAGACCTTAGTCAGCAAAGTAATGTCTCTGCTATCTAGGTTGGTCATAACTTTTCTTCCAAGGAGTAAGTGTCTTTTAATTTCATGGCTGCAGTCACCATCTGCAGTGATTTTGGAGCCAAAAAAAATAAAGTCTGACACTGTGTCCACTGTTTCCCCATCTATTTCCCATGAAGTGATGGGACCAGATGCCATGATCTTCATTTTCTGAATCTTGAGCATTAAGCCAACTTTTTCACTCTCCTCTTTCACTTTCATCAAGAGGCTTTTTAGTTTCTCTTCACTTTCTGCCATAAGGGTGGTGTCATTTGCATATCTGAAGTTATTGATATTTCTCCCAGCAATCTTGATTCCAGCTTGTGTTTCTTCCAGTTCAGCATTTCTCATGATGTTTATAGTACGTATCAATTCCTTATTCTGAGAAATGATAAAATTAGCATATTTCATGTTCCCTGACCATGTGTTTTCAGTGAATAAGGCTATGTTTTTTAATGTTTACTCTTGTACACTTAATTATGCCAATTTTCTAATAAGCAGTTTTAATAATAACTACTTACTATTATTTCATAAGGCAGTCAGCAAAACCATTCCACTGCCCACCTTCTTTCAAAGTTCCTCAAAATATGTGTTAATTGTAACAATTCTATGTTGTCAGAAAACAAGACTCATATTATTATTCATTGTGCTAATCTCCAAATTTGCACTCGTATTAATTCTAGAGTGAAATACATTCAATATGTTTTGTTGTAATTTTCTTAGTTATTTTTTAACTAAGATAAGTTTATCTTACAGAAATTTCTTCAAAAAGTTCTAATAATAATTATGCTCCCTTAGTTTTTGCATATTTCAGTTTTATACACAAGCTTTGTATTTACAGGAGAGTGTGCATAGAAAATTCTTCATTTATACTTCTCTTATATGAGGTTTAAGACTTGCATCATTATACTTTGACATGGCATTTTGCTATAGCCAAATCTGAGACATGCCTAGCTTTTCAGTTCAGTTCAGTCACTCATGCAGCACGCCAGGCTTCCCTGTCCATCACCAACACCCGGAGCCTACTCAAACTCATATCCATCGAGTCAGTGATGCCATTCAACTGTCTCATCATCTGCCATCCCGTTCTCCCTCCACCTTCAATCTTTCCCAAAATCAGGGTCTTTTCAAATGAGTCAATTCTTCGCATCAGGTGGCCAAAATATTGGGGTTTCAGCTTCAGCATCAGCCCTTCCAATGTATATTCAGGACTGATTTCCTTCAGGATGGACAGGTTGGATCTCCTTGCTGTCCAAGGGACTCTCAAGAGTTTTCTCCAACACCACAGTTCAAAAGCATCACTACTTTGGCACTCAATTTTCTCACATTACAACATGATTACTGGAAAAACCATAGCTTTGATTAGACAGAAATTTGTTGGCAAAGTAATGTCTCTGCTTTTCAATAAGCTGTCTAGGTTGGTCATAACTTTTCTTCCAAGGAGCAAGCATCTTTAAATTTCATGGCTGTAGTCACCATCTGCAGTGATTTTGGAGCCCCCCAAAATAAAGTCTCCCACTGTTTCCATTGTTTCCCCATCTATTTGTCATGAAGTGATAGGACCAGCTGCCATGAATGTTGAGTTTTAAGCCAACTTTTTCACTCTCCTCTTTCACTTTCATCAAAAGGATCTTTAATTCTTTGCTTTCTGCCATAAGGGTGAAGTCATCTGCATATCTGAGGTGATTGATATTTCTCCCGACAATCTTAATTCCAGCTCCTGCTTCATCCAGTCCAGCGTTTCTCATGACATACTCTGCACATAAGTTAAATAAGCAGGGTGACAATATACAGCCTTGACATACTCCTTTCCTGATTTGGAACTAGTCTGTTGTTCCATGTCCAGTTTTAACTGTAGCTTCTTGACTTGCATACAGACTTCTCAGGAGGCAGGTCAGGTGGTCTGGTATTCCCATCTCTTTCAGAATTTTCCACAGTTTATTGTGATCCACACAGTCAAAGGCTTTGGCACAGTCAATAAAGCAGATGTTTTTCTGGAACTCTCTTGCTTTTTGATGATTCAATAGATGTTGGCAATTTGATCTTTAAAACTTTCCTCGCCAATATGCGTGTGAAGACTGAATGAGCTATATATGCACAGAGCCTCACAGAGTGCCCAAGGAATAGTTGGGCCCTTTGTATATACAGTTTCATGTCCCTCTGTCTATAAGGGACAAAACTGCGGATGGAGGTGAACACCTGCTCCTCCGTGTCCAGCATTTGGACCTGTGACACAGCTGCAGATATGTACATCAGTCTGGCATCACCCACCTCCTTACCTCTCATTCAGCTGGGAGGCTTACGGGACACTGGTCCAAGTCACCAGTTCCACATGGGAAAGGCAAAGGATGTGCCCTTCAGTCATTTTTGTTTCTTTGTTTCTGTTTCAGGTTGTCTGCTTTGAATTGCCTCCAAAAGGCAGAGCATCCTGAATGATAAACCGCACATTAGGAATTCTATGATGAGTGAGGGGGCAGCTTTTCCATTCCGCCTCTCCCATCTGGAGCTAGCTCCTTCAGGCCTCCTGCCTCTTTCAAAGCCCACTGACATATGTTTTTTTGTGTATAGTACAGTGTAGGGAACAATAACCTAGC
Source organism: Cephalophus harveyi (assembly GCA_006410635.1). Lineage (NCBI taxonomy): Eukaryota > Metazoa > Chordata > Mammalia > Artiodactyla > Bovidae > Cephalophus > Cephalophus harveyi. Next base: position 3,977 of record SJYT01070266.1, on the reverse strand, counting down.
ATGATTCTTAACTAGCAGCTGCCTCAGTGAGTGTCATAATAGACACTTGGAGCAGAAAACCAAGCACGTGTCTTTTCCAGGCAGGGAGACTGAGGTAAGAAGGCAGGTGGAGAAAGGCAACACAGAATAAATGAAGCTGACTTTGACTTCATTTTTGTGAGCCGGGGGTCACTATTTCCGTCTCATTTGCATACTTGCCTGGGGGAATTCTGAGATGCTCAGGGCAGGCTGTGGGGCCTCATTTGCATAATCCTTCTAAACTTTCGCGGGTGNCAGGAGGGATGAGCCCCCTGGGATGCAGGGTCCTCCTGCACTTTTTAGGGAACAGAAAGACTTTCAGTGAGATGAAAGAAAGATGTCTATCGGCCAGACTCCTAATGCACAGCATGCCTTGGAAAATTGTGAAGCTGAGGGTTGGAGTAACAAGCAGGAGGGCTGGCTGGTGGGGAAAAGTAAGAGACTCCTGCGCAAAGTCAGAAGAGGCATAGAAGCAGGGCTGACCTAGAGAGGCTTTTTCCAAAGTTGATCTCGTGGCCGACCCCTCATCTCCAACCCACTCTGCAGGGATATCTCCAGCCTGGTGATATCCTTACCCATCTGGGCATCACCAGGGATCTTGTTGAAATGTAACATCTCTGGTCCTACCCACACCTGCAGAATCAGATGCTCCAGGGGCGGGATGCAGTGATCTGCTCAGAAGCCTTCCAAGTGATTCTGATGCTCTAGTTGTCTCTCTAGGTGGAGGTGGGGGTGGGAGGTGATTTCACCATTTCTCTGACAGGTAGTTGTCTGCAGGGAGCTCTGCCTCACAGTCAAAGACTTGGTCTTTCAAAGCCATTAGACTTTAGAACCCGCTGATGCCCTCACTCTTCCAGAAACACTCACCCGCTTCTCCCCTAAAGCAGAGCTGAACCTTTCATCACAGAAAGGTTCCGGGACGGTGCCAAACTATTCGGACACAGCCTCTTGCATGGCTCCAACAATTCCCCTCCCCGTCTTCCTTCTGGACCCCTGGCTCTGTCCTTACAGATAAGATCATTGGCCCACCCCTCTCCCCCCTTCTCAAATTAATCAAGTCCTCCCATACCCCCTGATTCCAGGTATCTTACTAATACTCCAGCCCCAGGCAGGTGCTAAATATCCGGGGCTTTGCTGTCCTGAGAAGGGTTCTGCTGCCTGCCCCCTCATCCCATCCAGGGAGAAGAAAGCTGAACTCCGTCACCATGCTGCTCGCTTCATTTGTGAGGACAGCGCCTGAGCTCCGCCAGGCAGGTGGAGAGGAAGACAAGGGGGAGGGCAGGGCGTAGGGAGGGGTGCTCCCGACTGAGCTGCTGCTCATGTTTTCCTAAAGTTTCTGCGGCCAGGCTCGTCTCTGCAGAGGGTCCTGGCAAAGAGCATGGTTTGTGAAGTGAAGTGAAAGTCACTCAGTCTTAGTGACCTCATAGACTGTACAGTCCGTGGCATTCTCCAGAATACCGGAGTGGGTAGCCGTTCCCTTCTCCAGGAGAGCTTCCCAACCCAGGGATCGAACCCAGGGCCCTTGTCTCCTGCTTTGGCAGGCGGGCTCTTTACCACTGGGGCACCTGGGAATCCCACATAAAAGCGTTTGCAATGAAGAGTCAACTTAACCAACAAGAACATTTTACAGTCTTCCTATTTCCAGTGGAATCATGAGCCTGCCCTTACTATAGGAAAGGCTAACTCACCTGAACTTGGCAGGTTGTGGCAGTGAGTGGCCCTGCCGAGGTGATTTCCTCAGTGCAGGTTCTCAGCCTTGGCCCTGCACTGGAGCCACTTGGGTGGCAAGCTTTACAAAGTATTGATGCCTGGTATCACCCCTAGAGATCTGAATTTAATTGGATTGGGGACAGCTTAGGTATCTGGAATAAAATCTTTCCATGCAGAGCCAAGATTGAGAAGGTGCCTCATCTCCAGTATGGGGGGCAGGCAGGGAGGGTTGGGAGGGTGGTTAAGATGAGATTTATTCACCACAAGAAACCAGGATGTTGGTAGCTGTTCCTTGGAAAAAAAAAAAAAACAAAAACAGTGTTTCAATGCTAAATAGGTTTTGGGAATCCTGGGTTAAATAACAGTAAATAATAAACAGTCTCTGTTTGCTATGGGATTTTAAGGCCCTAGCTATGTTAACGGACATGACTGTGCATTACTGTTTTCCAAGCTAGCATAAGCGCAGACACTCTTTGAGTGTGAACTGTCTTTAAAAATTCAATGCTAAATAGGTTTTGGGAATCCTGGGTTAAATAACAGTAAATAATAAACAGTCTCTGTTTGCTATGGGATTTTAAGGCCCTAGCTATGTTAACGGACATGACTGTGCATTACTGTTTTCCAAGCTAGCATAAGCGCAGACACTCTTTGAGTGTGAACTGTCTTTAAAAATGGGCTTTCCGGGTGCCGCTAATGGTAAAGAACCTGCCTGCCAATGCAGGAGACCCAAGAGATGCAGGTTCCATCCCTGGGTCAGGAAGATCCCCGCCGGAGTAGGAAATAGCAACCTACTCCAGTATTCCTGCCTAGAAAATTCCATGAACAGAGGAGCCTGTGGGGCTCTAGTCCATGGGGTCACAAAGAGACACAACTGAGCGAATTAATACACTCTGTAATAGTGCATGTCTTTAAAAACTGACAATATGTAAAGTAAGTGACCAAGAAGGACCTACCGTGGAGCGCAGGGAAGGCTCCTCGGCACTCTGTCACGACCCGTACGGGAAAAGAGGCCAGCAAAGGGCAGATATACGCATACGTATAACTGAATCACTTTCCTGTGCAGCAGAAATACAACACTGTAAATCAACTATACTCCAATAAAAATTTTTTAAAAATAAAAAACTGACAATCTGACAAATACACTTTTAAAAACACTAAAGACGCTCAATTGACGGCGGTGCTGGGAGCAGCGTGGGGAGCTGGGTGAGGAGAGCCTGATGGTCGTCGGGCTGCTGGTGTTTCCGCAGCAGAGACTCCAGGCAAAGTCACCCTCTCACCGCCTCACATGCCTCAGAAAGAAGAGAGCGCCCAAAAGGAACATCAGTTCCCTGTGCAAAGGGAAAATGACTATGCGGCTCAGCAGGAGCAGAGCAGACTCAGTCTCAGGCTAATCCAAACAAGGGAGAACTTTTCTTGAAACTTGAGTTCTTGCCTTCCAGGCATGGTTATGACTCAGAAACCATTTACATGATGATGAAGGAGAAATCGCCCTGGATTGAGGGTCCAGCAACCTGAATGTGACAGTCCGAAAATGCCCTTCACTCTCTGATTCAGCTTTCTTATCAGCAAAAATAAAATTGGGACTAGAAATACTATACAACCCCCAATTCCCCAATGATTTGAGTATATATGCTTTCAACTTCAATCTTATCTTACTAGTGCTTCATAATTTTCAGTGATCTGCTCAGAAGCCTTCCAAGTGATTCTGATGCTCTAGTTGTCTCTCTAGGTGGAGGTGGGGGTGGGAGGTGATTTCACCATTTCTCTGACAGGTAGTTGTCTGCAGGGAGCTCTGCCTCACAGTCAAAGACTTGGTCTTTCAAAGCCATTAGACTTTAGAACCCGCTGATGCCCTCACTCTTCCAGAAACACTCACCCGCTTCTCCCCTAAAGCAGAGCTGAACCTTTCATCACAGAAAGGTTCCGGGACGGTGCCAAACTATTCGGACACAGCCTCTTGCATGGCTCCAACAATTCCCCTCCCCGTCTTCCTTCTGGACCCCTGGCTCTGTCCTTACAGATAAGATCATTGGCCCACCCCTCTCCCCCCTTCTCAAATTAATCAAGTCCTCCCATACCCCCTGATTCCAGGTATCTTACTAATACTCCAGCCCCAGGCAGGTGCTAAATATCCGGGGCTTTGCTGTCCTGAGAAGGGTTCTGCTGCCTGCCCCCTCATCCCATCCAGGGAGAAGAAAGCTGAACTCCGTCACCATGCTGCTCGCTTCATTTGTGAGGACAGCGCCTGA
>SJYT01070264.1:129261-147453 GCA_006410635.1 Cephalophus harveyi | reverse complement strand
GAAGAGACACAGATATATAGAACGGACTTTTGGACTCTGTGGGAGAGGGAGAGGGCGGGATGATTTGGGAGAATGGCATTGAAACATGTATACTATCATGTAAGAATGAAGCACCAGCCTATGTTCGATATAGGATACAGGATGCTCGGGGCTGGTACACGGGGATGATCCAGAGAGAGGAAATGGGGTGGGATGTGGGAGAGGGATTCAGGATTGGGATCTCATATACACCCATGGTGGATTCATGTCAATGTATGGCAAAACCAGTACGGTATTGTAAAGAAAAATAAAGTAAAAATTAAAAAATAATAATAATAATAAAATATTCAAGTACAAAACTTCAAAAAAAAATAAAATAAAAAGATTGAGCAGAAAAAAAAATAAAATAAAATCATTAAAGTGGCAAATTAAAAAAAAAATTTCATTTACAATACTGTCAATAATAGGGCTTCTGGTTCAGGTGGCATAGTAAAAGGATGTGTGTTCATCTCCTCCTGCAAGAGCATCAAAATCGCAGCTAGCTGTTGAACAACCATTGACAGGAGGACCCTGAAACCCACCAAGTAAAGATACCCAATATCCAAAGACAAAGAAGCTGCAAATGAGATGGTAGGAGGGGTGTAAACATGATCAAAATCATATCTCATACCCCATGAGGGGGCAGCCCTCAATCTGGAGAATAATAATACCAAAGAAGTTCCCCCATTATTGCGAAGGTTTTGAGCCTCATGTCAGACTTCCCAGCCTGGGGACCTGGCAAAGGGACTAAGAATCCCCAGGGAATCTGACTTTGAAGATCAGTGGGACTTGATTACAGGACTTCCACAGGAGTAGGGGAAACAGAGACTCCCCCCTTTAGGGCACAGGCAAAATCTTGTGCACAAGTCCGAGGGGAAAGGAGCAGTGATCCTATATGAGACTGAACCAGATCTACCTGCTAGTGTTGGAGGGTATCCTGTGGAGGTGTGAGTGGGCATGTCTCACTGTGGCAACAGGGCATTGGCAGCAGCAGTCCTGGAAAGGGCTCTTGGCGCAAATCCTCTTGGAGATCACCATTAACCTTACCATAGAGTCCATAGACTGGGTCACTTCAGGAGGAACAAGCCCAGCCCTACCCACTAGAGCAAGATCTAGTTTTTCCCACCTTGTCCCTCCCATCAAAAAGCTTATAGAAGCCTCTCAGCCTCATCCACCAGAGGGTGGAAAGAAGAAGCAAGAAGAACCACAATCCTGCAACAATTAGAATCCAAATCATATCACAAAAAGTTGTGTTTATGTGTAAGTCACTCAATCATGTCAGACTCTTTGCAACCCCATGGAATGTAGTTCACCAGGCTCCTCTGCCCATGGAATTTTCTAGGCAAGAATACTGGAGTAGATTGCAGTTCCCTTCTCCAGGGGACCTTCCCTACCCAGAGATTGAATCTGGGTCTCTCACATTGTTGGTAGGTTCTCTACCATCTGAGCCACCAGGGAAACCCACAGAAAATTAGCCAGGATGAAAAAAGCAGAGGATTTTGTCCCAGATGAAGGGACTAGATAAAACCCAGAAAATCAGCCGGATGAAATGGAGATGGGCAACCTCCCAGAAAAATAATTCAGAATATGATAGTGAAGGTGTCCCAGGATCTCAGAAAAAGAATAAAGGTAAAGACTGAGAAGATGCAAGAAATGTTTACCAAAGACTTAAGAACTCAAGAACAGATAAACAGAGATTAACAATACACTAGAAAGAATCAATAGCTGAATAACTGATGCAGATGGTTAAGTGACCTGGAGGACAGAATGGTGGGAATTACTGCCACAGACAGGATACAGAAAAAAGAATGAAAAAAAAAAAAGTCTAAGAGACCTCTGGGACAATGTTTAAATGCTCCAGCATTCACATTATAAGGGTCCCAGAAGGAGGAAAGAGAGAGAAAGGACCTGAGAAAATAGTTGAAGACATAATAGCTGAAAACTTCCCCTAACATGGGAAAGGAAATAGTCAACCAAGTCCAGGAAGCACAAAGAGTCCCAGGTGGGATAATCCCAAGGAGGAACACCCCAAGACATATAGTAATCAAAATGATGAAAATTAAAGCTAAAATATGAAAAGCAACAAGGGAAAAACAATAAATAACATACAGGGAAACTCCCATAAGGTTATCAGCTAATTTCTCAACAGACATTCTATAAGCCAGAATAGAACAGCATAATATGTTTAAAATGATGAAAGGGAAGAACCTGTAACCGAGAATACGCTACCAACCATGACTCCCATTCAGATTTAATGGAGAAATCAAAAGCTTTCCAGACAAGCAAGTTAAGAGAATTCAGCGCCACCAAACCAGCTTTACAGCAAATATTGAAAGAACTTCTCTAGGCAGGAAACATAAGAGAAGGAAAAGACTTACACTAAAACAAACCCAAAACAATTAAGAAAATGGTAGGTAATAGGATCATGCTGCTAAGTCACTTCAGTCGTGTCCAACTCTGTGCGACCCCATAGACGGCAGCCCACCAGGGTCCCCCATCTCTGGGATTCTCCAGGCAAGAATACTGGAGTGGGTTGCCATTTCCTTCTCCAATGTATGAAAGTGAAAAGTGAAAGTGAAGTGAAGTTGCTCAGTTGTGTCCAACTCTTCGCGACCCCATGGACTGCAGCCTACCAGGCTCCTCCATCCATGGGATCTTCCAGGCAAGAGTACTGGAGTGGGGTGCCATATCAATAATTACTTTAACTGTAAATAGATTAAATGCACTCACTAAAAGGCATAGCCTGGCTAGGTGGATGAAAACATGTGCAGGTATGCTCTTCCACTTATCACATCATTGCTTAACCCCCCTCAAAATTGTATGTAATTATTTTATATTTTTAGGTTAATCATGTTTCCATAATGGCTTGTGATTATCATTATCTTTTATTTTTTGATTGGCTATTGTGAAAACTAATAAACATCTTTTAGTATTGTGATTATGCAACTATTTACTGAATACCATTGTATCATGATTGGTCAGCAGAAAGTAATAGAAAAACGTGTTATCATTTTTTAAAATCCAAATGCACAGCAGAATTATTTTGGAATTTTTTGTTAAACATACAAATGTTTAGGTATTGCTATTCTCCAAAGCACCAGATGTGTTTCTCATGAGCAGCCATGTTTAAAAACAACTGGACTATATGATGATCTTTTATCTGGTTTGTTTCACTTTTCTATTTCACATTCAGTGCTTCAATTTCATTTAGTGTATAGTTTCCAATTTTTCTTTTTTTTTCTCAAGCCTTTATCAAACATAGTATAAAAGTATTTTTATGCATACATATACATATATAGTATGTATAATATATATTTTAGAAAATTTATGTTATTTTTGCTTAGCTAAAAAATTCTATGACATTTTGATTCAACTTGTTTGACTTAGTATGAGTAGAATGCTAGATTTCTAATTTCAGCTCAATCCAGTCATTCAATCATGTCCAGCAACTGACAAAATGGTGGAGTAGAAGGAGGTGTCTTCATCTTCTTCAAAAACTCTAAAGTTACAACTTGCTGCTGAACAACCATCGACAGGAGAATGTTGGGTCCCACCAAAAAAGATACCCCACATCCTAGGGCAATGAAGAAGCCCCAGCAAGATGGTTGGAGGGGCAAAATCACCTTTAGAATCAAGCCCCATACCTACCAGAGATGACCAGAGGGTTCAAACAAAGCCTTTTGTGCAACAGGAGACCTCACAGAGACTGAGCCAGGCATGCCTTTGAGTGTTTGAATGTCTCCTGTGGAGTTACGGGTAAGCAGTGGCCTGCCACAGGGGTAGGGGCTCTGAGTGCAGCATTCCTGGGTGTGACATAAACCCTCATGGAGGAGGTCCACGTTAACCCCACCATAGAGATGTCGAGCAGACAACCCACAAACTGCAGAACAACTATGCCAAACAAATTTGCACACTTAAGAAAGTTCTAGGACCTACATCAGATTTCTCAACCTGGGGATCTGGCAAAGAGACTGAGAACCCCCAGGGAATTTGACTTTGGAGGCCAGTGAGATTTGGTTACAGAACTTACACAGGACTGGGGAAACAGACTTTTGGAGGGCACAAACAAAACTATATGCACCAGGACGCAGGAGAAAGGAGCAGTGACCCCACAAGAGACTGACCCAGACTTGCCTGTCCAGGAGCTTCCAGTGGAGGCATGGGTCAACAGTGGCCTGCCTCAGGGTCGGGGGCATGGGGTGTGGCAGTGCATGCAAGGGGCCTTTTGAAGGAGTTCTCCATTGTCTTCATTACCTCCACCATAGTTTGATCTCAGGTCAAATAAGAGGGAGGGAACACAGCCCTGCCCATCAACAGAAAATAAAGGTGTACTGAGCATGGCCCCTTCCATCAGAACAAGACAGTAGTGTCCCACAGTTTCCCCCACAGTCAGTCTCTCCCATCAGGAAGCTTCCATAAGCCTCTTATCCTTCTCCATCAGAGGGCAGACAGAATGAAAACCACAGTCACAGAAAACTAATCAAACTGATCACATGGCCTGCAACCTTGTAAAACTCAATGAAACTATGAGCCATGCCATGTAGGGCCACCGAAGATGGACAGGTCATGGTAGAGAGTTCTGACAAAATGCGGCCCACTGGAGAAGGCACTGGCAAGCCACTTCAGTATTCGTGCCTTAAGAACCCATGAGCAGTATGAAAAGGAAAAAAGATAGGACACTGAAAGATGAACTCCTCAGCTTGGTTGGTGCCCAGTATGCTACTGGAGAAGACTGGAGAAATAGCAACAGAAAGAATGAAGAGACGGAGCCAAAGCAAAAACAACACCCAGTTGTGGATGTGACTGGTGCTGGAAGCAAAGTCTGATGCTTTAAAAAAACAATATTGCATAGGAAACTGGAATGTTAGTCCATGAATCAAGGTAAATTAAGTGATTAAACAGGAGATGGCAAGAGTGAACATCAACATTTTAGGAATCAGTGAACGAAAATGGCCTGGAATGTGCGAGTTTACCTCAGTTCAGTTCAGTTCAGTTCAGTTGCTCAGTCGTGTCCGACTCTTTGCGACCCCATGAATCGCAGCACGCCAGGCCTCCCTGTTCATCACCAAGACCCGGAGTTCACTCAGGCTCACGTCCATCGAGTCTGTGATGCCATCCAGCCATCTCATCCTCGGTCGTCCCCTTCTCCTCCTGCCCCCAATCCCTCCCAGCATCAGAGTCTTTTCCAATGAGTCAACTCTTCGCATGAGGTGGCCAAAGTACTAGAGTTTCAGCTTTAGCATCATTCCTTCCAAAGAAGTCCCAGGGCTGATCTCCTTCAGAATGGACTGATTGGATCTCCTTGCAGTCCAAGGAACTCTCAGGAGTCTTCTCCAACACCACAGTTCAAAAGCACCAATTCTTCAGCGCTCAGCCTTCTTCACAGTCCAACTCTCACATCCATACATGACCACTGGAGAAACCATAGCCTTGTCTAGAGGGACCTTAGTGACCATGACATCTACTACTGCGGGCAAGAACCCCTTAGAGGTAATGGAGTAGCCATCATAGTCAGCAAAAGAGTCCAAAATGCAGTACTTGGGTGAAGTCTTAAAAATGGTAGAATGATCTCTGTTTGTTTCCAAGACAAATCATTCATTATCATAATAATCCAAGTCTATGCCCCAACCAGTAATGCTGAAGAAGCTGAAGTTGAACAGTTCTTAGAAGATCTACAGGACCTTCTAGAATTAACACCCCAAAAAGGTGTCCTTTTCATATAGGGGACTGGTATGCAAAAGTAGGAAGTCAAGAGATACCTGGAGATTTCTAATTTATATTCAGCCAAAACTTTGATATACTTCCATGTATTTTTGCATCTAGAATTAAACTGCCAAAAGTGTAGAAAATTTATTATTTACTGATTTAAAAAAAAATATTGAATGAGGCTAAGAAATACTAAACCAATTCTGCAAATACAAAGTAATACTGTGTTGTAAAAAAAACAAAACAAAACAAAACAAAAACAAACAAACAAAAAAAAACCAGGAAATTAACAAGTGATACAAGTATTAACTATTGGTGTTCTTCAGGTGCTCAGTAGTATCAGACTCTTTGCAACCCCATAGACTGCAGCACACCAGGCTTCGCTATCCTTCACCAACTCCCGGGGCCTGTTCAAACTCATGTCCATCGAATCAATGCTGCCATGCAACTATATTCTCCTCTGTCATCCCCTTCTCTTCCTGCCTTCAATCTTTCCCAGCATCACGGTTTTTTAAAAAAAAATATTGAATGAGGCTAAGAAATACTAAACCAATTCTGCAAATACAAAGTAATACTGTGTTGTAAAAAAAACAAAACAAAACAAAACAAAAACAAACAAACAAAAAAAAACCAGGAAATTAACAAGTGATACAAGTATTAACTATTGGTGTTCTTCAGGTGCTCAGTAGTATCAGACTCTTTGCAACCCCATAGACTGCAGCACACCAGGCTTTGCTATCCTTCACCAACTCCCGGGGCCTGTTCAAACTCATGTCCATCGAATCAATGCTGCCATGCAACTATATTCTCCTCTGTCATCCCCTTCTCTTCCTGCCTTCAATCTTTCCCAGCATCACGGTTTTTTTCTAATGAATCAGCTCTTCCATCAGGTGGCCCAAGTATTGGAGCTTCAGCTTCAGAATAAGTACTTCTAATGACTATTCAGGATTGATTTCCTTTAGGATTGACTGGTTTGATCTCTTTGCAGTCCAAAGTGCTCTCAAGTCTTCTCCAAAACCACAGTTCAAAAGCATCAATTCCTTGGCACTCAGCCTCCTTTTAGGACCAACTCTAACATCCACTCATGACTACTAGAAAAAACATAGCTTTCATTATACGGATTTTTGTTGGCAATGTCTCTGCTTTTTAATATGCTGCCTAGGTTGGTCATAGCTTTTCTTCCAAGGAGCAAACATCTTTCAATTTCAGGGCTGCAGTCACCATCTGCAGTGATTTTGGAGCCCAAGAAAATAAAGTCTGTCACTGTTTCCATTGTTTCCCCATCTATTTGCCATGAAGCTATGGGACTGGATGCCATGATCTTAGTTTTCTGAATGTTGAGTTTTAAGCCAACGTTTTCACTCTCTTCTTTCACTTTCTTCATGAGTCTCTTTAGTTCCTCTTCACTTTCTTCCATAAGTGTGTTGTCATCTGCATATGTGAGGTTATTGATATATCTCCCAGCAATCTTGATTACAGTGTGTGCTTCATCTAGCCTAGCGTTTCTCATGATGTACTCTGCACGTAAGTTAAATAAACAGTGTGACAATATACAGCCTTGACGTACTCCTTTCCCAATGTGGAACCCGTCTATTGTCCCATCTCCAGTTCTAACTGTTGCTTCCTGACCTGCATGCTGTTTTCTCAGCAGGCAGGTAAGGTCGTCTGGTATTCCCATTTCTGGAAGAATTTCCCACAGTTTGTTCTGATCCACACAGTCAGTCAAAGACTATATCATGGTCAATGATGCAGGTGTAGATGTTTTTCTGGAATTCTCTTTTTTTTTTTTTTCTGTTATCCAAGAGATGTTGGCAATTTGATCTCTGCTTCCTCTGCCTTTTTTAAAATCCAGGTTGACGACCTGGAAGTTCTCAGTTTATGTACTGTTTAATCCTAGCTTGGAGAATTTTGAGCATTACTTTTGAGCATTAACTGTAGTACAGATTTTGTTCAAATTTCACAAAATTTTTGCTAGTATCCATTATTCGTTTTTATACCTTTTTCAAGACTCTACATAGTATTTAATTGCATTGAGCAGCCTCAGCTGAATGCAACGAATTCTGGTAGATTATCTTTTCTTTTTTGTTCTATTACAAATATGTTCAAATTTTCATTGTTTTAGCATCTTAAGTACACCCATCATTTAAAAGTGGACATTTGATTTCCAAATACATGGGATTTGTTTAAAGTATCATTAATATCAATTTCTTTTTTTGATACTAATTTCTCATTTAAATACTTTCTTCTCTGCAATCTCCTTCTGTTTTTTTTTTTTTTTTTCTATCTAACTTTATTGAGGTTTTCAGTGACTAAGTCAAAGATCTCTCTTGGTTAATGTCACATTGTACTTGATAATATATTGGTTATTTTCAAATATCTTTTGATATGGATTTCTAACATAATTCCAGAGTGATAAGAGAACAGATTCTTTATGACTTCAATGCCATTAGAGAATTCCTATGAAGATTCCAATGGTACTTTTCACAGGACTAGGGAAAACAATCGTAAATTTGTATAAAATTGCAAAAACCTCTAATAGCTAAATTTACTGATGATTAATTTCTGGGGGTAAAATCTCTGTTATCAGGTAGGTGTATGTTTAATTAAGAAATAAATTCTGTTCCAAAATGGTTGTCAATATTTTACATTCACAGAAAATATATGCAACTTCTAGTTTTTAAACTTATTTGCCAGTATTGACTGTCATTTTTGTTTAATGTTAGTTCTTTTAGTGGTGTGAAATAGAGCTTACTGCATTTTTTCCATGCACCTTCATCTTATGTAATGATATTGAGGAACTTTTCTCATTTTCACAAGCCACTAATATGTCTTGTATTGTGAAATATCTGCTTAAGTGTTTTGTATGAAGGTAGCAGGCTTCATACATTGGAGAAAGAAATGGCAACCCACTCCCAGTGTTCTTGCCTGGAGAATCCCAGGGATGGGGGAACCTGGTGGGCTGCCATCTATGGGGTCAAACAGAGTCAGACACGACTGAAGCGACTTAGCAGCAGCAGCAGCAGCAGCAGCGGGTTGTAAGAATACATTGTCTATTCTGAACATCAATTATTTGCCATACATATAGGGAATAATTTGCTCCGATCTGTGGCTTAAAATTTCATTATTTTATGCTTTGCAGTTTAATTAGGAGAATAATTATTTAATTATTACTGTGGTTTTTTTTTTTTTTACAAATTGAAGACTTGTGACATCCCCATGTTGAGCGAGTCTATCAGCAACATTTCCCCAACAGTATTTCCTCACTTCATTTCTCTGTGTCACATTTTGGTAATTCTCACATTTCAAACTTCTTTATTGCTATTGTATTTGTTATGGTTATTTTCTTAACATCAGTCTCCTACTACAGGTCTTATGGAAGCAGATGGAGTGACAACCTTCTTCCATTTTTTTCCTTTTTTCAATTGAGATAATTCAATTTTGTTTCCTATAATGACTGCACAAATTTACATTCCTACCAAGAATGTACCATAGTTCTCTTTTCTCCACATCCTCAACAATATTTGTTATTTGTGGTGTTTCTGATGACAGCTATTTTGACAGGTGTGGGGCAATATCTCCTTGTGGTTTTGATTTGTATTTCCCTTGTATTTAGTGATGTTGAGCATCTTTTCATGAGCCTGTTGACCATCTGTATGTGTTCTTGGAAAGAATGTCTATTCAGGTCTTCTAGTCTTTTTTAAATCAAGTTGTTTTATTTTTTTTTGGTTGTTTTGAGTTGTTTATTTACTTTGGATATTAACTCCTTATTGATCATATCATTTGCAAATATTTTCTCCCATTCAGTGGGTTGTATTTTCATTTTGTTGATGATTTGTTTTGCTGTGCAAAAGCTTTTAAGTTTAATTAGACTTCATTTGTTTATTTATGCTTTTGTTTCCTTTGCCTTAGGAAACAGTTCCAAAAGCATTGTCATGATTTATGTCAAATATGCTCTGGCTATGTTTTCTCCTAGGAGTTTGATGGCTTTCAGTCTTACATTTATGTCTTTAATACATTTTGAGTCTGTTCTGTATATGATAAAGACTGATTTTTAAGAATTCTTTGCCTTCTGCTGGCTCACCTAAAATGTCCCAGGATCTGTTAGCCCTAACAGCCCATGAGCAAGCAGTGTCTAACCAGTGGAGTGCCCTGTTTATGTAACAAACTATAGAGGCAGAAAAAATTGTTCCTTCTGCCCTTGTAGGTTCTTTGGCTTGTCTAATAATTAGCTTGGCATAAGACAGATTAACAGAAGAAAAAGAAATTTAATTTTGTACATACAGGAGTCCCATAAAAATATGAGATGAAAAAGTGACAAAACCAGGAAAGTTTTTGTACCTTTTAGACAAAGAAACAATAAAGCTGTGAAGAATTGGCAAGACAAAGAGGTTTGTACTTAGTGTAGTAAAGTGGTGAAGAAGTACCAAGGTTTGTTTAGGCAGCCTTCCCAGCTCTAGATTCCTTGTCTCTGATACTAAGGATGTGTTCTCCCCTCCTAGTATGGGGAAGGGAACTTCACATTTTCAGGGCTTCCCTGGTGGCTCAGAGGTTAAAGCGTATGCCTCTAATGCGGGATACCTGAGTTTGATCCCTGAGTCGGAAAGATCCCCTGGAGAAGGAAATGGCAACCCACTCCAGTAATCTTGCCTGGAGAATCTTATGGATGGAGGAGCCTGGTGGGCTACAGTCCATGGGGTCACAAAGAGTCGGACACGACTAAGTGACTTAACTAACTTAACTAACTTCAGGAAGACAAAGGAAGGTCAGGGTATCTTTCTTGTATTGTGTGTTTCTCAAATACTTCAACTCAAAATAATCGATATTCCAAAATGATATATTTGGGGTGACATATTCTGAACACCTACATCTAAAATTCAGATAGAGCCTTTGAGCTTAGCAACATATAGGATATGAGAGTACGTTTATTATCTATATGTGAATCAGTCTTTCAGTGATTCACAGATTGAACTTTAGGTCCTAAATGTGAACTCTTACTAGGGTCATGTTTTGAGTTAATGTTCTTCAATGAATATAAAGTTATAGAAATAAATTTTAGATATCTATACAGTACTCATGCCTATAGTTAACAGTATGGTGTTGTGCAGTAAAAAATTTGTTGAGGGTAGATTTTAGTTTTACCCCCCTCTTCTCCCTCCTCCCCCCAACACAACACAAAGCAGAAGGACACAAGGAAACTTTCCAAGGGTTTATTACTTTAATAATGGTGATAGTATCACAAGTGTTGGCATGTGTCCAAACTCATAAAACTGTATGCATTAAATATGTGCAGTTTTTGTATATCAATTTTGCTTCAGTGAGGCTGTAAAAAAATGACTCAGTGTGGATATTTTAAAACAGAGTAAAAAGTGTCATATTTATGTGCAATAAATAGGGTTAGTTGGAAGTATTCTTTAATTTTAATAAATTGGCATATTACATGCATTGGCATATTACAGCATCAAGATAAATTTTTTATTCAACTTCTCAACATATTCCCCCTAATTAAACAAATTGCGATGTAACAAAAATAACATGTATTTGGAGTCATCCAGAAATAGACAGTACAGAAAAGATGACAATATAAAATACACAGAACATGGAAGAACACACAATTTTTGCCCTCAAAATAGAAGAAACACAAATGTATAAATAAAAATATCTTTAAATGACATGGAAAATTTATGAATTAGGAAAAAAACATATTTCAGAGAGAACAAAATGGATAAGGGGTATTATTTTAATTAGATTAATATTGGATTAATTAGATTAAGACTCTGATTAAGTCTTGCTTAGACTGAGAAACTAAAGATGAGCTGGTGAGAATGTGACATTATATTGACTGCAGGTGAGATGGAAGTCTGTACCAAAGAGTTCATTGAGCATGTGAGTAGTAAATAAATGGCTTCATAATGAGGATTTGTATTGATCCAGTTCTAGGAAAAATATGCAGGATTTGGATAGAGAAAGGGCAAGAGGGAGGGCTTCCCAGATTGGATCAATAATGTTAGCAGCATCAATCTGCCACAGGTATTCTTAAATAAAAGTATTTGTTCTGCTTTCAATTTCATTCATCAAGTAATTTTCTACTCACCTGTTTATTTTATTTATTTAGTTTAGTTTGAATTTATTTATTTTAATTGAGGCTAATTACTTTACGATATTGTATTGGTTCTCCTCACCTAATGTTAAATTCTGCCAATCATGTGATATCCTACAAGTTTGTCACATTCACTTTTGATTCCTCCTTAACCCGTCTGATAGCATCTTGATAGTATCTAACAATGTAAGTTTTCAAATCTGAGGCAACTTTACAGTAGTCAAGACGCAAGGCCAGTCAGGCAAATGCACTTCCCTTTTTTTTTTTAATGGGTTTGAAGTATCTTTTGTCTAGAAAGATGTATTATTATACAAAGATCTATTTGGCAATTCGAGGTTCACTTTTATCTATTCAATTGTTCCCTGGTATTCTTAGAATAGAAAAGGGAACCTCTTAAGAATAATAACATGCCAATTACCTTTAATTACTCTCTAGCTCTTTCATTAAAAAAAAAGCAACTCACTCATTTTAGGTTTAATTTGTGTCTGAATAGAACACTTCATATTTGAAACCGTTAATGGAATGACTTTCCAATTTTCCATGATGTTCTTTTCTATTTAATGTATTCTCTAAATTTAACACATTATTTAAAGAGCTATCCATCTACCTGATCAACTTAAAAAGATGGAGAAACACCAAGAAGTATTATTATACTTTAATAATTTAAAACAAATGAAAGTTAAAAAACATAGTATCAAAAAGAATGAAATATTTAGAAATAAATTTAATCAAGGAGGTGAAAAATTTATACATTGAAAACTATATGGTATTGATGAAAAAAATTAAGAGAAAAATAAAAAGATATTTGTTTCTCATGGATTGAAAGAAATAACCTTGTTAAACTATACATACTACCCAAAGCAATTTATGGATTCAGTGCGATTCCTATGAAGATTCCAATGGTACTTTTCACAGGACTAGGGAAAACAATCGTAAATTTGTATAAAATTGCAAAAACCTCTAATAGCTAAATTTACTGATGATTAATTTCTGGGGGTAAAATCTCTGTTATCAGGTAGGTGTATGTTTAATTAAGAAATAAATTCTGTTCCAAAATGGTTGTCAATATTTTACATTCACAGAAAATATATGCAACTTCTAGTTTTTAAACTTATTTGCCAGTATTGACTGTCATTTTTGTTTAATGTTAGTTCTTTTAGTGGTGTGAAATAGAGCTTACTGCATTTTTTCCATGCACCTTCATCTTATGTAATGATATTGAGGAACTTTTCTCATTTTCACAAGCCACTAATATGTCTTGTATTGTGAAATATCTGCTTAAGTGTTTTGTATGAAGGTAGCAGGCTTCATACATTGGAGAAAGAAATGGCAACCCACTCCCAGTGTTCTTGCCTGGAGAATCCCAGGGATGGGGGAACCTGGTGGGCTGCCATCTATGGGGTCAAACAGAGTCAGACACGACTGAAGCGACTTAGCAGCAGCAGCAGCAGCAGCAGCGGGTTGTAAGAATACATTGTCTATTCTGAACATCAATTATTTGCCATACATATAGGGAATAATTTGCTCCGATCTGTGGCTTAAAATTTCATTATTTTATGCTTTGCAGTTTAATTAGGAGAATAATTATTTAATTATTACTGTGGTTTTTTTTTTTTTATTTATAGTCTTACACCATTAAGTAAAAAATTGTAACAAATATGAAAAAAAAGAGAGTTATGAAATTCAAAGGACTAGAAAGAAAGAGAAAATGAAGGCTAAAACAAAATAACTGGGTTTACCTTTATTTTCAGAAATTTTGGAAATACTGAAGCTTAGCTCAAAAGTTTTACATATTTTATTTACTCCTAGATATACATTAAATATTTATATTAGTAAGGTGGATTTGGATTTAAGAAGTACATGTCTTTAAATGTAAAATACATGCTGTTTGATCAATATAGGAAATGAACAACAGCCTGTTAATAGTCAAGTATTCTGCTCACAGGTTTTTTAATTAAAGAATAAAAATTTTGAATGCTTATTTTCTGAACTTAAACTGCTATAAAAAGTTTACATGCTCAGTTGCTAAGTCATGTCCAACTCTTTTGGACCCCATGGACTGTAGCTTGCCAGTCCCCTCTGTCCATAGTATTCTCCATGCAAGAATACTTGAATGGGTTGCCATTTCCTCCTCCAGAAGGTCTTCCAGACAAGGAATCAAACTCTTAATCTCCTGTGTCCCTGCACTGGCAGGCAGATTCTTTGCCACTAAGCTACCTGTAAATACACTGGGTTGCTTAAACAAAATAGAAATCTATTTTTCACAGTTCTAGACACTAGGAAGTCTAAGGTAAAAGTGCCAGCAGATTTGGTTCCTAGTGAGAGCTCACTTCCTGTTTTGCAGACAGCCAATTTTTTTTTTTTTGGTACACTTTCATGTGGAGAGAGATTATCTCTTTCACACTTCCTTTATTAAAGGCACCGATCTTATTCATGTGGGTTCTACCATCATGACTTAATTACCTCCTAATTGCTCTTCCTCATCTGGGGATTTGGACCACAGTCTATGAATTTTGCAGGGGCACAAAATCAGTTCACAACACTTATGTAGCAGTTCAGTTCAGTTCAGTTGCTCAGTCATGTCCGACTCTTTGCGACCCCATGAATCGCAGCATGCCGGGCCTCCCTGTCCATCACCAACTCCTGGAGTCTAAATCCAAAATTTGCATTTTCTAATATTATATTTTTAAACAGCTGTTAGAGTAAAATATCATGTACATCTCATCTTGGGATTGACCTTACTTTATGGATGGAATGGTTTCGGGACACATCATTTAGATCTTATTAACTAGACCTGTCTTACAAATATTCCTAGTTCTGCTGCTCACATAGAAATTTAGACTGTATCTTCTGTTTCTGATCATGTGACTATTTAAAGCCATTACAAATTTTTTATTATTTTAGCATGCAAAATATATTGGAAGTTTATGTAAATGGTAAATGCTATTTTAAAATATAATACATTTCCCAGAAGAAGTATTCCAATCTCATGTTTATTGTGGAATATTAAGAAATAGCTAAGGTTACTATCGTGACCATCTAAATGAACTTTGAAGTAGCAATATATAAAAAACGAGAGAAGAAACTTGGAGAAGGAAATGGCAACCCACTCCAGTATTCTTGCCTGGAGAATCCCAGGGACAGAGGAGCCTGATGGACTGCCATCTATGGGGTCGCAAGAGTTGGAAACAACTAAAGCAACTTAGCAGCAGCAACAGCAAAGAAGAAACTCTAGTCAGAAGAAATAGACGAAATTTGACATGGAGTGATTTTTATTAGACAAACATAACACAAATATAGAAAACCACTATTTTACATTTACATCTATTCAGTTCAATTCAGTCACTCAGTCATGTCTGACTCTTTGTGACCCTGTGAACCGCAGCATGCCAGGCCTCCCTGCCCATCACTAGCTCCTGGAGTCCACCCAAACCCATGTCCATTGAGTCAGTGATGCCATCCAACCATCTCATCCTCTGTCGTCCCTTTCTCCTCCTGCCCTCAATCTTTCCCAGCATCAGGGTCTTTTCAAATGAGTCAGCTCTTCACATCAGGTGGCCAAAGCATTGGAGTTTCAGCTTTATCATCAGTCCTTCCAATGAACACCCAGGACTGATCTTCTTTAGGATGGACTGGTTGGATCTCCTTGCAGTCCAAGGGACTCTCAAGAGTCTTCTCCAACACCACAGTTCAAACCTTCAATTCTTCTGCACTCAGCTTTCTTTATAGTCCAACTCTCACATCCATACATAACTACTGGAAAAACCATAGCCTTGACTAGATGGACCTTTGTTGACAAAGTAATGTCTCTGCTTTTTAATATGCTATCTAGGTTGGTCATAAATTTCCTTCCAAGGAGTAAGCATCCTTTAATTTCATGGCTGAATCATCATCTGCAGTGATTTTGGAGCCCCCCAAAAATAAAGTCAGCCACTGTTTCCACTGTTTCCTCATCTATTTGCCTTGAAGTGATGGGACCGGATGCCATGATCTTAGTTTTCTGAATGTTGAGTTTTAAGCCAACTTTTTCGCTCTCCTCTTTCACTTTCATCAAGAGACTCTTGAGTTCTTCTTCACTTTCCGCCATAAGGGTGGGGTCATCTGCCTATCTGAGATTATTGATATTTCTCCCGACAGTCTTGATTCCAGCTTGTGCTTCTTCCAGTTTGGTGTTTCTCATTACGTACTCTGCATATAACTTAAATAAACAATGTGATGATATATAGCCTTGACGTACTCTTTTTCCTATTTGGAACCAGTCTGTTTTTCCATGTGCAGTCTAATTGTTTCTTCCTGACCTGCATACAGATTTCTCAAGAGGCAGGTCAGGTGGTCTGGTTATCCCATCTCTTACAGAATTTTCCACAGTTTATTGTGATCCACACAGTCAAGGATTTATCATAGTCAATAAAGGAGAAATAGATGTTTTTCTGGAAGATGTTATNTGCAGTCTAATTGTTTCTTCCTGACCTGCATACAGATTTCTCAAGAGGCAGGTCAGGTGGTCTGGTTATCCCATCTCTTACAGAATTTTCCACAGTTTATTGTGATCCACACAGTCAAGGATTTATCATAGTCAATAAAGGAGAAATAGATGTTTTTCTGGAAGATGTTATCAATTTGATCTCTGGTTCCTCTGCCTTTTCTAAAACCAGCTTGAACATCTGGAAGTTCACAGTTTACATATTGCTGAAGCCTGGCTTGGAGAATTTTGAGCATTACTTTGCTAGTGTGTGAGATGAGTGCAATTGTGCAATAGTTTGAGCATTCTTTGACATTGCCTTTCTTTGGGATTGGAATGAAAACTGACCTTTTCCATTCCTCTATAGGAAAAATATAAACTATGATAGTAGTAGATACATACTACTTAGAAAATCTAATGCAAAACTAAGATAGTTATCAAGTATAAAAATGTAAGAAATATTGAAACCCACACATAACAATAGCAGCTGACAGTTTAGCAAAATCCAAAACTGTTTCCTTCAAAGATAGAGGAAAACATTGCTGAACAGTCAGTTAAATCTGTGGATTAGGATTGAATTTCAGTAAGATGAGATCAGAATATACCTATGCTACCTCTCTACAGCCCTGTCTACACTTGCCTAAACTACATCCCTGTCATCTACAGACTTGCCTAAACTTCTCCAACAAGATTAAATATATCAACCCTATAGTTTTTGTTATTTACTAGATACTTTCACGATCTCACTGTGTACAAAGTGACAGGTCTAGAAGGAATAACAAAAAAATAAAATAGGCCATTATTATAAAGTATTGTCACAAGAAAGACACTGCATAGGATAGTCACAAAGACATCTTTATTGATCATCTTAATCAAAGTAAATAATCACTGAATGTCATCAGAATTTTGTCCTTTAGCAGATTCCATGTTATATTAGCAAACTATGTGTGTACATATTTATATCTATTTGTATATAAAAGCATTGAGGCTTCCCTGATGGCTCAGACAGTAAAGAGCCTGCCTGCAATTCAGGAGACCCACGTTTGATCCCTGGGTTTGGAAGATCCCCTGGAAAAGGAAATGGCTACCCACTCCAATATTCTTACCTGGAGAATTCCATGGACAGAGGAGTCTGGAAGTCTATAGTTCATGGGATCGCAAAGAGTTATACATGACTTAGCTATTGACAACAGCATAGCACCTATGAAAATGTTAGTCACTCAATTTTGTCCACCTCTTTGCAATCCATATACTATAGCCTGGCAGGCTCTTCTAACCATGGAATTCTCCAGGCAAGAACACTGGAGTGGGTAGCCATTCCCTTCTCCAAGGGATCTTCCAGACCCAAGGATTGAACCCAGGTCTGAACCACCAGGGGAGACATATATATATATATATAGATATGTAAACATAAACATAAATTATATGTTTATGACTGGTATAAGTATATGTACATTCACACACATAATCTTATAAGAAGCGTATTATCAGCACTAATTTCCACACTTCTATATTACTATTTTATTAGTTTTCATTCTATTGCAAAATGTGTTAAAATATATAGAGAATATAAGAAAATTAACGATCACTCAGAGATTCTACTAGCTGTAGTTTTTCATAAGTGGTATAGTATTGTAAATGCAGTTAGAATATATAGGTCCATTCTGCCTGGAGTATACCAAAGATGGATTGAAATAGATAAAATTGACATTAACATTTTAAGTCCTGTAGCTTATGTCAAATTTTTTCTCAGAATTGTATTTCTATTCTTGGTCAAAATGTCTATGTCAATCTAAATTTCAGATTTTTCTTTTTTTGCTTTTAATTTAGAATCTATTTTATATTGTTATAATTTAAAAATTTCTAAATATTACAGGCAAGAATATGAAATACATAAAGTCATATCTTT
>SJYT01070264.1:93747-116090 GCA_006410635.1 Cephalophus harveyi | reverse complement strand
ATTTTTCCTTTATCTTATATAATTTGTATTAATATTTGGTTTCTTAGTAAAAAAATAATTAAATATCTTTTTATTTAGACCATATGAATCTATATTTATTTGCACTCTCTTGTTAAATGGCCAAGACATTTCTTTCAATGAAGATATCCTGAACAGAATCCCAAATCATCTTTCTTCTATCACCAGAAACCATGACATTTCAGCATTGATTTCTAGTTTCAGATTTCTTGAAGTACAACTAAATAGTCAAGATATTTATGAATCAATCTTAAGACAGAAATCCTAAAGGAATTTTAATTTCACCTCTTTTTTTATCTTCTAATGTTCTTGTACATTCACTTTATCAAGTTAACTTTATTGAATATTTTCAAAGTTTTCAATTCACTTTTTGCATAGCAATAAGAACTCTTTTAATTTTACATTTATGTGACGATGCATTTGTCCATTGTCTGGCTAAATTACAAACTTTGTGAGGATAAATAAAATAAGGGCTTGGTTTGGACTTGTACATTCACTTTATCAAGTTAACTTTATTGAATATTTTCAAAGTTTTCAATTCACTTTTTGCATAGCAATAAGAACTCTTTTAATTTTACATTTATGTGACGATGCATTTGTCCATTGTCTGGCTAAATTACAAACTTTGTGAGGATAAATAAAATAAGGGCTTGGTTTGGTGCGGTAAATCCAGTGACTGGTACAAAGTCTGTCATGTAATTAATTAAAAATATATTTATTGAATAAATAATTATATATATGGCACAGAATTATATTGGAATAAACTCACCAAACTGTTTCTTTAGAGGAGGAAGAAAAAAATTGGATTAGTAGAATAAGCATGAATTTGGAGGGAATCATGAAGTCAAATAATTCAGATATTAAGGGTGAGGGCCTACAGTGTCACTGATTATATTTGAATTCAGACACATCCACTTACTAGCCTTGGTATCTTTGGCAAATTTCCTAAACCCTCTAATCCCAGTTTTTTAAATTGTAAAGATAACAATACTAAACAAGACATTAATATATCATAGCATTAAATGAATTAATTTATTTGAAGTACTAAATCTTGCCTAATGCATAATAAGTACTCTATATTAATATATTGAATAAAATGATTTTCAAATGTTTTACTCTATGGATAGCTGTCTTTATGTCAATTGATATATGTGCTATATTGGTGCATTTTTAAAAGAAGTTTAATGCATACACACAGAAAACTGCAATGCTAAATATAGACATTTCTTGATTATATTAGGTACACCTGTTAATCTTTCATCATATTTCTGAATACTAGTTGCAGTTTTGAAGGTAAGCTGTTTTGAAGAACTAGAAGTTAAATGTAGATAAACATAAATCCTACAAAATCTTATATAATCCTAAAGTAATTGGGAAAGGCACAGAATTTTTATTTTTATGGGTTGCACCGACTTTTTAAATCCATTTATTCAAATTTTCCAAAGGGCAGCATTTTGCAATGTAAAAATATAATTTAGAAGTAAGCAAGAAGAAATGGACATGTAACATTCATAATAAAAACTAAATTTAAATCTTAGAGTATATAGTTTTAGTGTCATTGGAAGCAAAGTTGAATGTAACAGTCTTTAATAGAATATATTTTACCAAGGTGGAATAGATGAATAGATTTTATATTTAATACTTCTTCCAGTGTGAACAAGGTTTATTTGCCAAAAATTGTTTTCATATTGAAAAAAAATCTTCAACATATTACATATGTAAAATAATGAAAGAACAGAAGATGCTAGCTTGACAGAAAGTACTGCAGTTGCTGTATGGCTAAAGTATTGCCTTATGAAATCCTGATTAACTTAGATCAAATTGGAAAGGTGAAAAAAGACATACCGATATGTTATTTGTGTCCTTTCTCTTGGCCGGGATCTTCTTTTTGTACAGCTCTCCAAAGAGAATCTGCCCCTTGCAACTGTCACAATTTTTTCCTCTTGTTTTTGTTCTATTGCTAAGTCATGTTCAACTCTTTGCAACCCCATGGACTGCAGCACATCAGACTTCCCTGTCCTTTGCATTTCTAGGAATACCAAGGAGTTCTGTGGTTTTTGAGCTGTCTTAGAATTTCTCCATCCAAAAATACAAACAAAATGACTTCCCAAGCAAACCTGTTGGGTGTACTTCTGCAACTGGAGCTAAAACAGGAAAGGAAGGGCAAAAATACATAGACTCTAAACAGATATCCCTCATTAAAACTGTGCATCAGGGGGATCCCCTCCACAATCCTCTGAACAGTTTAAACTTGTAGTTTGTTGTGGTTAAGTCCACAGTTAGATTGCACATTTTCTACATGAAAGGCATCTGAGAAGAGGACATCCAGCATTACCTAGAAACTCACAGACTTCCTCAAGAAGTGTACATATTTACGAACGGATACTTGTCTCTTGCTTCTTCTTTACTTTGGCTACCAACACACTGGAGATCCGTCAGGAAGCTCAATAGAGGAAGGAAAGGCATCCACATTTCATTTCTCAAAATTTCTTTAGGGCAATGGCATTAATAGTAATAACGGAGGGAGAGCTTTTAATCAAAAATGAGATTGAAGTTTTAATTTTCTTAAATGCTTGATAGTGGCTTGAAATCATGAAATCTGCTGTACAAGACAATATGAAAAGCAGAGACAGGACATTTGATAGATATTTTTAGCTAGTGATTGAGAAATGATTTATATATGTGTATAGCACACAACCTCAAACTCTCCTGTATAATGATTACATGTGATTTGTATTAAAACATATATTATACCTAATTGATGCACTCTATATGATATTTGTCTGATTATTATTATTTGACTCTGATTCTGTACATTTCTTCACCCTGAAACTATGGTAACATGATTCTTACTCAGAAATATAGCCACTATCTTAGCTAATGACTTAGATTCTAAGCAGAGGTTTAAAATAATGTAACCAAGTAACTATTACTAGGTCATCTTTCTATGTAATAACAAAGAATCATCACCTTATGAGTCTGAGTCTCTAATTTTTTATTATATTATTTCCTCCATATTTCATTAGAACATCAGAATCCTTTTCCACATCAAAACCCTACCTGGTTTTCTCTGTCTACTGAACTTTTTTACAGTTATGATTCTCTTAGGAAAAAATGTTTCTTCATTAAACAAATCAAATATCCTCTCTTCATTCTGTTTATTAGTCAGTACTTAGAACAAGCACATTCCACTTCTTCAGTTGGCTCTGAGGGCTAACTTTTTATTCCATACCTTTTCTAGACTTACTTTGCAATGCTGTTTAGGTGCTACACTCTACAATGAAGCTTCTGCTAAAATTTTTCATTTACTTACATAATAGATGTCTTAGTTTGAAATTGTTTTNTTGGCTCTGAGGGCTAACTTTTTATTCCATACCTTTTCTAGACTTACTTTGCAATGCTGTTTAGGTGCTACACTCTACAATGAAGCTTCTGCTAAAATTTTTCATTTACTTACATAATAGATGTCTTAGTTTGAAATTGTTTTTCTTATATAATCTAAGTGATTCTAAATGTGAGTAATCTACATAGATATTATAATAAATTTCTAGCAGATATTATTATAGTGTCATTATAACCAAATGGGTTTCCCTGGTGGCTCAGATGGTAAAGAATCTACATGCATTGAGGGAGGCCTGAGTGCGATCCCTTGGTTGGGAAGACTCACTGGGGAAGGGAATGGCTACCTACGCTAGTATTCTAGCTGAAGAGTCCCATGGACAGAGGAGCCTGGCGGGCTCCAGTCCATGGTATCACAAAGAGTTAGACACACTGAGCAATTAGCAGTTTCACTTCTCATTATAACCAGAATCAATTTTTTGCAAAATTCTCACAGATGAAAGTTAAGCATATTGTCCTAATTTTATAGCATGTTATTCTATTTATAGCTTTGACTTATGAAGGAACAACAAATTTGACAATCAGGAACACTAATTGATCTAAACAGCATGCTAAATAAACAACTACTTTTTCAACTGATACATTTGCAGAGAAATATTTGAAAAAATAAATTCTATTATTAGACTCATTTAAATTAGATATTTATAAAGCACTTATTGTAATCTATTGTGTTAAGTATCAGCAGAATATGGCTAAAATTGCAGTTTAAAGCTATGACTATTTTTACTATGAAATGAATCACAAAGTAATAATTTTCATTCTCCCTTAAAAGACAAAAGTATTATGAAAACCTAATTAGAGATCACTATGTAATGAGCCACTGATCATAACAACTATCCATTCACTGCTATGGAAAGTCTCACAGTGCAAAAGCCAACTGCTGTTAAAATTTAGTACATGATTTTATAGTACTATCAACAATTTTGTATATTATAAAATGCAAAATAAAATTTTAAGGAGTTTGTTATTTCTCCATGGAAGTTGGAAAAATTAAAATAAAATTATTAAGACAAAAAAAGAAGTAAAAATTCATCAAAAATGAATTAAATGATACATATGTTATTGAATACTTAGTTTTGAGGGGAAAAAGATGAAATGCTAGATAGAGTGGAAGAAAATGGAAAAACCTGTAACTAAGATTTTTATCCGTTTCTTACAGATAATTTTTATTTCTGTGTCAACCATAATGGATGAACTTTAAGAAAAATTGGAAAATATTCAAGAAATACTAATGAATCTATTAAAATAAAATTGAAACCTGATTTACACCATTTTCTTATAGCTTTATCATTTAGGCCAAGCTTGAGTAGACATAGTGTCATTGAGAATAGCTCTCTGGAAATGCACTTGGTATCTACAGAGAGCTTGTAAATTCAGTTCCAAAACAACTGACTCACAAGGCTGGTGATTGATGCTAGGGGGCTGGACTTAGCTGGGACTGTCAACCGCATCACTCACACAGTGGGCTTGTGCTCCTCTGCAGCTTGGTGGCATGGTATTGCCACCTCACAACAAGGATTTCAAGGGGAAAAAAAAAAAAAAAAAAAAGGCAGGTAGTCAAGGTCTAATAAGCAGTAGATCTGTAACTGGCACCTAAAAGTGATGCTTTCCTTGTTTTCTATTGGTTAAAATAGTCAAAGACCCACCCATCATCAACATACAAAGCAAGACAAACCCTTTCATGATGGAGAGATATAAACTTTTGAGAATACTAGCATAGAAAGTGTGGTCATCTTTGTTTTTCCTTACCTACTATGTGTCCATTTATGATATCAAGTTATATGTTAACATTTTTTATTATTACATTAATCAATATTCTTTTTAAACATTCATAAAAATAAAAGAATATTTTTATTATAAATGACTTGCAATTTTTTTTAAGTGCAATAAAAGCTTCAGCAACTAACATACATGGATGTTATTACAAATTATTTTCTAGTGAATTTGAGCCCTTAAAGTTTAAAATAGTAATTTTCTCTTGTTGTATATTCAGTAATTAAATGTGTATAATATATAATGAATTAGTGGTTATGTTTATTTTTATCAAGAAATAAATAGTATACAAACTTAATTTTTTCTTTTTAAGCAGAGTTTTCTTTATAATTCACATAAATGTAACTTATTGTTTATATAAACCCTTCTATCTGTTTTGTCAGACTAAATTTTTCAATTCGTGTTCTGTGATTCTTTGAAGAAAAATGAAGCAATGCTGCTTATGAACAATATATTCTTAATGCTAGATGAGATATAGGAGTTGATGGACATGGATGTCAACTCCTCCATAAACAACAATATTGTTCAAAAATAAAGACTGAAAGCTACATTATCAGCCTCTTGGATTCCATTGGTAGAGAAACCCATTCTTTTTTTTTTCCCTATTTCTATATTATTAGTTGCTTCTCATTTTGTCCCACATTTTCATTTTGAGGAGTAAATGACCTATCAAATATCAAGTTATTACTGTAATTCTGCTTAATTCCTTTTACTCAAGGAACTGAGATGAATTAGAATAAAACAATCTCATGGACAACCCCCCCCAAAAAAATTATATTTCTAAATTCATTTTGAAATATATTTCTTATTATAAATATCAATTGGATAGAAGAAAGGAAAATGAATTTAGTAGAAATAAAAAGTAATTTTAAGTTGACACTTCTTTATTTGGTGATAAATTTCTCTTGAAGTATGTTACATGAGCATGACACTCACGTGATGACATTTAGGCTTTTTAGCAAGTGAATCATCCCTTTCAGAAGTGTCCGACAGATGGCATGGAGACAGATATGATTTAAAACTTTAGAAAAAATGGTACAGATACAAATGTAGATCTTATTTGTGATATATTCTGAAATCCTGTTAGTAAAAGCAATCTGGTAGTACCCATGAATGCATTCTAAAGAAACAAGTCTCAGAAAGTCTGATGCCAGAATATGCTTACTGTGAACCTCCACTTTTCCTTCTGTCAAGTAATTGGCAAGCTAAAGTCTGAACAGTATCCAATTAATTATAAGCCAGCAAAGTCAGCTTGAATGTGGATTTAGCATCATTAATTTAGTGTTAAAATCGCAAATATTTATACTGTGCAAGTGAACTTACAATCAAATAATTTATCACTTTTTATGAAAAATATGGAATTATTTTTATGGCAAAATATTTCTTTTCTAATTTGGGGCAGTACAAGATACACACATTATAAACAAATGTCAAGTTGAAATTTAAATGGGACTCTAAAATAAGTTGCTAAATGCTAAGTCACTTCAGTCGTATCTGACTCTTTGTGACCTACGGACTTAGCCTGCCAAGTGCCTCTGTTGGTGGGACTTCCCAGGCAAAATACTGGAGTGGGTTGTCATGCCCTCCTCCAGGGGGTCTTCCACACCCATGAATCAAACTCATTTGAACTCAGGTCTCCTTTGCCTTCTGCATTGGCAGGCAGGTTCTTTTCCACTAGGGCCACCTGGGAAGCCCTAAATAGGTTAGGGTTATTTATGTTAATTTCTAAAGAATGGTCTTCTTTATTTAAATCAACACTGTTTACAAGAAATTATTTGAGTAAATATGTCTTACCTGTGACCATTATTATTTTCCTAACAGTGGTTCAAAATATTATCCAGGGATTCANGTGAATTTGAGCCCTTAAAGTTTAAAATAGTAATTTTCTCTTGTTGTATATTCAGTAATTAAATGTGTATAATATATAATGAATTAGTGGTTATGTTTATTTTTATCAAGAAATAAATAGTATACAAACTTAATTTTTTCTTTTTAAGCAGAGTTTTCTTTATAATTCACATAAATGTAACTTATTGTTTATATAAACCCTTCTATCTGTTTTGTCAGACTAAATTTTTCAATTCGTGTTCTGTGATTCTTTGAAGAAAAATGAAGCAATGCTGCTTATGAACAATATATTCTTAATGCTAGATGAGATATAGGAGTTGATGGACATGGATGTCAACTCCTCCATAAACAACAATATTGTTCAAAAATAAAGACTGAAAGCTACATTATCAGCCTCTTGGATTCCATTGGTAGAGAAACCCATTCTTTTTTTTTTCCCTATTTCTATATTATTAGTTGCTTCTCATTTTGTCCCACATTTTCATTTTGAGGAGTAAATGACCTATCAAATATCAAGTTATTACTGTAATTCTGCTTAATTCCTTTTACTCAAGGAACTGAGATGAATTAGAATAAAACAATCTCATGGACAACCCCCCCCAAAAAAATTATATTTCTAAATTCATTTTGAAATATATTTCTTATTATAAATATCAATTGGATAGAAGAAAGGAAAATGAATTTAGTAGAAATAAAAAGTAATTTTAAGTTGACACTTCTT
Organism: Cephalophus harveyi; assembly: GCA_006410635.1. Taxonomy (NCBI): domain Eukaryota; kingdom Metazoa; phylum Chordata; class Mammalia; order Artiodactyla; family Bovidae; genus Cephalophus; species Cephalophus harveyi. Next base: position 108,331 of record SJYT01070264.1, on the reverse strand, counting down.
TATTTGGTGATAAATTTCTCTTGAAGTATGTTACATGAGCATGACACTCACGTGATGACATTTAGGCTTTTTAGCAAGTGAATCATCCCTTTCAGAAGTGTCCGACAGATGGCATGGAGACAGATATGATTTAAAACTTTAGAAAAAATGGTACAGATACAAATGTAGATCTTATTTGTGATATATTCTGAAATCCTGTTAGTAAAAGCAATCTGGTAGTACCCATGAATGCATTCTAAAGAAACAAGTCTCAGAAAGTCTGATGCCAGAATATGCTTACTGTGAACCTCCACTTTTCCTTCTGTCAAGTAATTGGCAAGCTAAAGTCTGAACAGTATCCAATTAATTATAAGCCAGCAAAGTCAGCTTGAATGTGGATTTAGCATCATTAATTTAGTGTTAAAATCGCAAATATTTATACTGTGCAAGTGAACTTACAATCAAATAATTTATCACTTTTTATGAAAAATATGGAATTATTTTTATGGCAAAATATTTCTTTTCTAATTTGGGGCAGTACAAGATACACACATTATAAACAAATGTCAAGTTGAAATTTAAATGGGACTCTAAAATAAGTTGCTAAATGCTAAGTCACTTCAGTCGTATCTGACTCTTTGTGACCTACGGACTTAGCCTGCCAAGTGCCTCTGTTGGTGGGACTTCCCAGGCAAAATACTGGAGTGGGTTGTCATGCCCTCCTCCAGGGGGTCTTCCACACCCATGAATCAAACTCATTTGAACTCAGGTCTCCTTTGCCTTCTGCATTGGCAGGCAGGTTCTTTTCCACTAGGGCCACCTGGGAAGCCCTAAATAGGTTAGGGTTATTTATGTTAATTTCTAAAGAATGGTCTTCTTTATTTAAATCAACACTGTTTACAAGAAATTATTTGAGTAAATATGTCTTACCTGTGACCATTATTATTTTCCTAACAGTGGTTCAAAATATTATCCAGGGATTCATTTTTTTTTTTTTTTTTTAAGGCTCAACATAAAGAGTGTGAAGAGAGTATTAGGTAGAAAAATGAGTAAATTTAATGTTTTTCTGTTAGTCTTATTTTAGTGGCAGAAGCCAACTATTCACCTTAATTATTTTACTTTGTTTCCACAAATGACAGTAAAAAGTATGCGGGTTTTGAATATCAAACATGATGTGTTCAATTGATAATCATTAACATGTTTCATCATTCAACATACCAATGCCTTTCCTTTGGGCATAGATAACTACCAAATAAAAAGCACAAAATATATTTTATTCTTATTCTTTGGCACAGATTATTGCCTTTGGTTCCTCATTATAATAATTTCAAAACATAATGATCTTTGAACACTCCTTCCTATTGCAAATCTGAATAAGAGAGGATCAAACTGCATTAATCCTTTAGAGTCCTCTTGGTATAATTTAGTAAATCTATGAGACTTCTTAAACTTGTTTAGATTATACTTAGCATTTCTATTTGAATCCTGAAATCCTTTAAATCCCATGACCTTTTCAGGAAGCTCAGAGGAGTCTCTCTGAAGTGATTTCTCCCTTTTCTGATACCTTTTAGCATTATTCTTGGTATTATTTGGGGGGAACATACTATGAGTAGCATAAAGATATGATTCATCTATATATAATTTATAAACTATTTAGATATCAGAAGTATAATTTTAGTTTTTTTTTTTTCTCACTATCTTAGAACCAGTCCAATCATGGGAAATAGCTGGGGAAAATATGGACAGTGAGAGACTTTATTTTAAGGGCTCCAAAATCACTGCAGATGGTGACTGCAGCCATGAAATTAAAAGACGTTTGCTCCTTGGAAGAAAAGCTATGACCGAACTAGACAGCATATTAAAAATCAGAGACATTACTTTGCCAACAAAGGTCCGTCTAGTCAATGGTATGGGTTTTCCAGTAGTCATATATGGATGTGAGAGTTGGGCTATAAAGAAAGCTGAGTGCTGAAGAATTGATGCTTTTGAACTGTGGTTTTGGAGAAGACTCTTGAGAGTCCCTTAGACTGCAAGGAGATCCAACCTGTCCATCCTAAAGGAAATTAGTCCTGAATACTCATTGGAAGGACTGATGCTGAAGCTGAAACTCCATTATTTGGCCACCTCATGCAAAGAACTGACTCACTGGAAAAGACCCTGATGTTCGGAAAGATTGAAGGCGGGAGGAGAAGGGGATGACCGAGCTTGAGATGGTTGGATGGCATCACTGACTCAATGGACATGAGTTTGAGCAAGCTCTGGGAACTGGTGATGGTCAGGGAAGCCTGGTGTTCTGCAGTTCCTGGGATCGCAAACAGTCAGACATGACTGAGCAACTGAACTGAACTGAGCTTAGAACCATATCTCATATTTGGCTACCAGAAGATAGGTTGCAAAGAATTTTTTTTTTTTTTTTTGGTCTCATTTCAAAGTTATGGTTTACTGTGATTCATTCCTATCAGAACTTTGACATAGTGGTCCCAAAAAGTTCAAGAACATTCTGTATATTTTTAAAAGCTTAGAGAGAATAAGATAAGCTTCAGGACTATCCTAAAACATGGGAGAAATCATCTGGTATAGCCTTATTTTTCATTATAATAAATTTTCATTTAGGAGAGATCAGACTCCTTAGATATGGGGCATAACTAAAAATATGAAAGTTTGTTCTATCAGGACTCATTGTTAGGTTTCACCATTCATGGATTTTAAAACACATGAGGGCGCCCACTATATGACCCAAATTTAGAAGAAACATGTTTTGGCAGTGGTATGCTAGGGCCTGTTGGTGATATGGAAGAAGGATATGAGAGTAGGTAGACTGAGTTTATTTTATTTTACTAAACTCTTGTTTAATAAGACAAGAGTTTTACTAAAAAAGCATAAACATGGGCCAGTATTACAGATACAGACCAGTAAAACAGTAAACATAGGAATTTCATAGGTACCTTAGAGAGTTTGGTAGCTAATGTGTAGAAAGAATGAGAAGCAGATGATAATTTTGAAGTAGAAGATAATTCTCACTAGAATAATTTAATATTATTGTTGTCATTAAAGTAATAGAAGCCATAAAAAAAAGAAGAGTTAGATTTTAGATATGTAGAGCTATGGCAAAAACAGCTTTACTTAAAAACTCAAATTAGACTATTAATATGGATCCTATTAAAAACAGTATAATATTAAAATGTTATAACACTAATCATACGTTTTTGAAAACATCGTTGTCCACATAGTTTATATACATAGATCTACCACAGTCCAGAATGCCTAGAAATGCTCACAAGGTAAATGACCTTTCAGCAGTTGTTTAGTAGAGGCTGTGTAATGCAGATCTAAATTAGAACAAGAGAGAAAGTGAAAATGAAACTGTTGTTGCTCAGTTGTGTCCAGACTCTTTGTGACCCTATGGACTGTAGCCCAACAGGCTCCCCTGTCCATGCCACTCTCCAGGCAAGAATACTGGAGTGGGTTGCCATTTTCTCCTTTAGGGATGGGACCCATGTTTCCTGCATTCTAGGCAATTTACTTACCATCCGAGCCACTAGGAAGCGAGACCAAGAGAAGAGAAATATTATTACTTTGTTTCTTACTAAAAGCTAAAAATGAAAATTTTAACCATTCAGATCAAAGAAAATAAAATAAAATAAGTGATTTTATTTATAGCTTGGCCATGTTGCAAAGATTTAGAATTCTAAGTTGTTATATGACTTTTTTATAATAGCATCTCAGACAGCATATTGGATTGAGTGTTTGGGCTCTCAAAACCCCAATCTGGCTTCACCACCAACATATTCTGTCTGGTAAATAAAAAGATAACAACATGTAATAATGTTAGATAAGCTTTATACATTTTAGAAAATTGGCAATATTCAATAAATTTTAATATCATTTTCAATACCAGTCACATTTTATGTGATAAAGAATTAAGCAACTTGTCCAGAAGTCAACATTCTGCTTTAATAGGTTAATTCTCAGTGAATGTGTATCCATTGTGCTCAGTTGCTCAGTCACATCTGACTCTTCAAAGCCCCATGGACTGTCACCTGCCAGTCTCCACTGTCCATGGGATTTGGCCAACAAGAATATTCGAGTGGGTTGCCATTTTATCTTCCAGGGGATCTTCACAACCCAGAGTTTAAACCCATGTCTCCAGTATTGCAGGCAGATTCTTTACCACTGTACCATTTCATGCTTTCACAAAAGAGAGACACAAAGCTCCTGGACTATATAGTTCTAAGAAAATGAGAATATTATATAGTATAAGAATCAATGTTATGTTTTACATAAAATATACATTCAATAATAATTATAGCTATACCCCTAAAAATATCTTACAGGTATTGGAAAATTTTCAATTATAGAAAATATGCTAAATACTTTAATTGTGTAAACCCAACTTTTATTTCTCTTTTCTAATTTAAAAGGTAGATGATGGCGTTAGCCCCTTTAAAAACATAAGCACAGGAAGGGAAGTAATTTGCTTGAGGAAATACTAGAAAAGTGACAGAGCCAGACATGAACTTAAATACTCTGGCTTCATTGCTGTCATTTTAACCACTATATCATGGTCTCTTTGCATCCAATTATGGTAATTATATGAATAACAGAATCACTTACTTATTGCTCAGTGTACAAAGAGATTTAGATAAAATTTTCTGGGGAAGAGTGAAAGCAAATCACTATAAAAGAAATAAAATGTTTACCTATTTTATATTATTTCTTGACTTAAATGGAAAACTTATGCCATTGAAAAGCAGCAAAATGGAAAATGATGCTTCTAGTCTAATTAAAAAGCATCCTACAATGAAAGGCTAATATAGCCTTTTAGGTGATTGTGAAGTCACTCAGTCATGTCCGACTCTTTGTGACCCCATGAACAGGCTCCTCTGTCCATGGGATTTTCCAGGCGATAGTACTAGAATGGGTTGCCATTTCCTTCTCCGGGGGATCTTCCCAACCCAGGGATTGAACCCGAGACTCCTGCATTGCTGACAGACACTTTACCCTCTGAGCCATCAGGGAAGTCTCTAGGTGATTGAGGTGAGGTGAAGTTGCTCAGTCGTGTCCGACTCTTTCTGACCCCATGGACTGTAACCTACTAGGCTTCTCCGTCTATGGGATTCTCCAGGCAAGAATACTGGAGTGGATTGCCATTTTAGTGAGAAGCAAATAAAGAGTATATGTAATGCAATCAGTTAACATATAGTAAGTGATTATAGAGAGCAAGTAATTTTTAGAATGTTTTCTGAAAAGAACTAAAACTATATAGTGCAAGTGAGTGGAAAGAAATAGAGGAGGATTCATAAAAAAAAAAAAAAAAAGTTGATGCTATAAGCAGGAACATGTGAGCTACTAAGGACAGAACCTTGGAAAATTCTCACCAGTGTTTTACTTTTAAGAGATACAACAGTCCAATATTATAAAATGAATGAAGAAAAGTCTTAGGAATTAGTCATTCAAACAAGAAAACAATATTTTTGTATGTAGTGTCTATAGATAAATATAAAACTACTTCAGGTTGGAGAGTTGTAGAAGAAAGAGCTCTATTGGTAAAAAGAAAAGATGGACATAGGTACCTAGGAGAAATAAAGCTTGTCAAAAGACTCTCAGCAGTGTAAGATTGAAAGTAAAACTACTGAGAAAATGACCTTAAAATGAATGTGAATGCCATCTGCACATATCTATAAATATCCCAAAGTGTCTTGCTCATGAGTCTTTTAATTGACATGATAGAGTTTTAGGTGCATAATAATATGGACTGGTTTACCTGCCATATGCAGCTCAAGAAATCAAATGTAGAAATTGAAGATTTTATTTCAAAGCATCCTCAAACATTTCATTGGGAAATTATTTAAAGTGTATCCACAATGTCCATGGCAGAACACATTAATTTGCTTGCTTTTGCCAAAGATCTGATAAAAATAGAAAGCATTATTTGCTCTAGTGAGAATATTTTCATCTCGTTAATGGATATTCCCATGTGATGATATTACATAAAAATAGTCTATTTATCTACACTTTAGAGTATATGTAGGTATTTTTTTAAACTAATAGATTTTGTTTTTTAGAGTAGTTTTACATTTACAGAAAAATCAAGCAAAACGTGTTCAGTTCAGTTCAGTCGCTCAGTCATGTCCAACTCTTTGCAACCCCATGAACCGCAGCACGTCAGGCCTCCCTGTCCATCACCAACTCCCGGAGTTTACTTAAACTCATGTCCATTGAGTCGGTGATGCTATCTGACCATCTCATTTTCTGTCATCCCCTTCTCCTGCCTTCAGTCTTTCCCAACATCAGGGTCTTTTCAAATGAGTCAGCTCAGGTGGCCAAAATATTAGAGTTTCAGCTTCAACATCAGTCTTTCCAATGAACACTCAGGACTGATCTTCAGGATGGACTGGTTGGATCTCCTTGCAGTCCAAGGGACTTTCAAGAGTCTTCTCCAACACCACAGTTCAAAAGCATCAATTCTTCGGTGCTCAGCTTTCTTTATAGTCCAACTCTCGTATCCATACATGACCACTGGAAAAACCATAGCCTTGACTAGATGGACCTATGTTGGCAAAGTAATGTCTCTGCTTTTGAATATGCTATCTAGGTTGGTCATAACTTTCCTTCCAAGGAGTAAGAGTCTTTTAATTTCATGGCTGCAGTCACCATCTGCAGTGATTTTGGAGCCAAAAAAAAAAAAAAGTCTGACACTGTTTCCACTGTTTCCCCATCTATTTCCCATGAAGTGATGGGACCAGATGCCATCATCTTAGTTTTCTGAAAGTTGAGCTTTAAGCCAACTTTTTCACTNGAGTAAGCATCTTTTTAATTCATGGCTGCAATAACCATCTGCAGTGATTTTGGAGCCCCCCAAAATAAAGTCTGACACTGTTTCCACTGTTTCCCCATCTATTTCCCATGAAGTGATGGGACCAGATGCCATCATCTTAGTTTTCTGAAAGTTGAGCTTTAAGCCAACTTTTTCACTCTCCTCTTTCACTTTCATTAAGAGGCTGTTTCACTTCTTCACTTTCTGCCATAAGGGTGGTGCCATCTGTGTATCTGAGGTTAATTATGTTTCTCCCAGCAATCTTGATTCCAACTTGTGCTTTCTTCAGCCCAGCATTTCTCATGATGTACTCTGCATAAAAGTTAAATAAGCAGGGTGACAATATACAGCCTTGACGTACTCCTTTTCCTATTTGGAACCAGTCTGTTGTTCCACGTCCAGTTCTAACTGTTGCTTCCTGACCTACATACAGGTTTCTCAAGAGACAGGTCAGGTGGTCTGGTATTCCCATCTCTTTCAGAATTACTTGCAGTAATATGGTTGCTCTCAGCTAAGCATGTAAGAGAAAGTTTGTTTTATTTTTAATTGCATCTTCTATATATTGGATATAAAGAAAGATTTCAGGTTACTCTTCTGCATAATTTCAGAAAGAAATATACCTCATCCACTATTTAAACCACTGAAATTTATCATCGGTTGCCGGGGTCCAGCCCTGGTGGATCCAGGGTAATTCGAAGGGGAGACGGAATCGGCGTCCTAGGAAAAAAATTTATTTAATTACATATATAAGGAGAGATTAGGAAAGAATAGTGCAGTAGGAAAATTAGTGGAGAAAAAGAGGCTAAATAACTTGGTTTAGGTGGAATACCAATAAAACTCCAAGACAAAGAATTTGCACCACCTACGTAGGCCACAGGCATCTTTCCGTTCTCTCGAAAGAGAGGAGACATTGAGGCTTCCCCGGTCAGATCTTAGAAGCCCAGGCAAAATTAGCAGGCTTGGCGAGTACCCACGCTCCATATGGGAATTCAGCCAGAAAAACGGAGAACAAGAAAGAAACAACACGGGGGAATCAGTCTTTCCAGAAACTGATCCGTTTTCTTTATTTTCAGGTTTGCTTATATACTTTTTGTTATATATAGGGATGAATACAGAGTCATGTAGGGTCAGCAGACCTGACCCTTATCAAAATCAGGTTCTTCATATAAAATTATACAAAGATCTTAGGGGTTTTACATCATTTTATGGCCATGAGACCTGATGACATTTTAGAGCCCTTTCTGATGATGGTCAGTCAACCAGAAAACTTATTTTTTTCCAGGGGTGATTTTTTCTTAAACCAGGCGCCACCCTCCGAAGATACCAGATAAAGTTGCATTCCTGTAGGGTGAGGGTGTAATGGGTTACAATTAAGAAGGAAATTTACTTAACCTAAGGTTTAACATGATTAATCTTAAAGGTTAATACTTATTTCTCCTATATGCTAGTTATATTCATTATAAGGGCAGGGAATATGGAGATTTAGCAGCAAATATTGGCTCAACAAATGAAAAACCCTTCACCAATATAATTTCTAATCAACCCACTAATACTATACTAATAATTTTGTAACTTCTCAAAAGAATCTTTATATAGAAAGTTTAAAACATCTCGTGCCTCTCATGGTTGGGAGGCTGTAAACAATCACATGTGGCCAGATGAACCTGCTCAGGCAGGCTAGAGAACCTTCAGAGGAGTTTGTAAGTTGAAACACACTTGTCACACCCAGGAATTTTTATTAACTGGAGCTGCAAGTTAACTCCTTCTCCGAGAGAGGTTGGGGTGGGGGCAGCCCCCCCCCCATAAAGTCAGAGGTATAGGTGAGAGCATAAAACAGTAAAGTAGGCACTCTGGTTGGGGGTCTCCTGAAGCTCGATCTCACCTTTGCGTAATGTGGAACCTCCTTCCTCATGACCTTTGCCATGGGTGGAGTTCCTCATGCTGGCTCCTGGCAATCGGTTTGCAACTCCCCTTGAACTGTTCTTGTCAACATTGCTGTTGATTTCTATAAACATCTTCAAAGAAATGCTTCTAGCTTGTGGTTATTTCATCTTTCCTCCTAGCTCATCATTCACTCCACCTCAATCTTGTTTCCCTTGTCTTCTCCAAAACATCCTTATTGAACTCTCCTGTCCAACCTCCTTGAGCTTTTCTACTAGTATTGCTTCTTGCTCTCTTCCTGGATTAAGGAAAGTTTTTTCTTCTTTTGTCCATTGTGCTGACTGTTTATGTTGCTTGGAAAGCTTCGTGTGCAATATTTCATGTGACTGAGTGATTTATTTACTCTTCAGTTCTTAGAGTTTCTGTCAATTCCTCGGAGACTCTCTACCTTAGTGTCTAATCCTAAGCCCTCACCTTCCTCTTCCCTCTTTCTCATCATCATACACTCCATTGGTATACTTTAGAATCTTAATAAAAACCTCCAGTTATATTTTACTATGGCTGTACATTTTTATTAATTTAGTAATCTGTTGGTGAACTTATTTAGACATAAATATTAACTTGGGAGGCTTGGTTTAATTATTCCCATTATTGGTAAGTAAATAAATGTGTCTGAAGACTAAATACTATGATCAAAATCTTCCACTTACAATAATGGAGCTGACACAGCTAGGTTGATTTTTTCATGCCCACTATTCTTTTTACCATGTCACCTTTCTTATGTGGGATTATACCTTAAACTTTAAAAGATTTACCTAATGAGTAACTGCGATTGCCTACCAAGTATCCTTCACCAAGCATTGGTGTGGATAATTGCAAATTCAATTTATTAGGATTACCATACAGTAAAGTAATTACCATACTCTATGCTAATGTTCTACTTTAATTTACCTGAAAAGGATGTTTCACATTAAATCACCTCTTGTTAAAAATTATAAATGAAACTATACCCAGTTAAATATCATGCTTTGAATGGTATCAATATTCAAGGGGATAATAGAAGTCATTATTGCCATTGACACCAATTAATTCTTATTTAACACACACAGAGTTCTTGGCACTATACAGGATGTAGAAGAAAAAGTATGTAGTGAAATCTTGAATAACATAAAATTTACTCCTTAAAACTAAATGCTATGAAGTGTTAAATAGTATCATGAAAAGAAAGTGCCATGATTAATTTAGATCTAGAATTGAGAGAAGGCAAACTATTTTGAAAAATGCAAATATTTTTCAAATAGCATTTTTTTCATAGTTCAAACAAATCTTGTATCAAAATTTGTCATGGGATTATATATATTATGAATGTGAATAGTTAAACAGAGATATCTGAGCCAGATAAAACATCACCTGTCAACTTTAGTGTGCAATTGGTACATGAAAAATTTTTATCTTAAGCTGAAAATCATCTATAATAACTATTATATAAAATAATAACTATGAACCCTGTGAGCCAGGTCAAGATTTAAATTATTCTTTACCAATTACTCAATATGCCTTAGTTTCATTTTGCACATTTGTAAAATAATATTCACAATAATACTTATTTCATATGGCTTCCCAGGTGGCCCTAGTGGCGAAGAACCTGCCTGCCAAAGCAGGAGGCCTAAGAGAGGCATATTCCACCCCTGGTCAGGAAGATCTCCTGGAGAAGGGAATAGCAGCCCACTCCAGTATTCTTGCTTGGAGAATCCCATGGACAGAGGAGCCTGGCAGGCTATAGTCCATGGGGTCACACAAAGTCTGAAGTGACTTTGCATGCACATATGGATGTTAATCAGATTTAATTATGTATAAAATGGTATTTAGCCATCTGTGTGTGGTAATGAGTGACTGTAAACATTACTTATTGTTTTAATTGTCCAAAAACTGTTCAAACTGATTTAAATCAGAAATTATATATAAAAGAAGTGTATAATTTCTCATTAAAATCATTTTAAATGAGTAGAAAGTGATTATAGGTCAATTTTTGTTATTGTTTGTTTGAATTTGTTTTTTTCTTACTTTCTAAGTCACTTTTTATTCTGGTGATATATTTATCTATGTCTAAGAAAAAGTGAAATGAATTGTTTTAGTTTTATTTATTATGATTGACACAATATACCTATTTTTGATTCATTGCTTTTAATTTTTGATACTGGCTGCTCATATTTTCCCATATTTAAAATAAATAAACTTATATTAAAAATAAAATAAAATCACCTGTCCTATGTAAGAAAAAATAAACTGTAGCAGATTTTATTTTTCAATTGTAACTGCATCATTGTATTTTATTCCTTCCTACAATGTGATATTGACACTGCTTTGCTGAGAACTGAGATCTAATCTCCTTCCCAGCTGGGCTTGGTGAATTGTTTCTATTGAGTAGGATGTGATGGAAGGTCAAGCCTTGAAAGCAAAGTCAGTTTTCAGCTAACTCGCTTTCAAGTCAAGAAATATCCCCGTTATAAGTAAACTTTAGTAACAGGGAGAGACCACATGTAGGGGTAGGTGTTCTTCCCAACCAATCAGCTAGAATCAAGATCAACTTCTGGACATGTGAGTGAGCTAAACTTCACCTGACTTCAGCTTCCAGCCTTTCATGTATAAAAGAAAAAGTATGAGGCATAGAAAAGTCATCCCTACTATACCCTGCATGAATTCCTGACCTTTAGAAGCAGCTAGTATATTATTTTTTGACATTTGTGGTAATTCATTATGCATTAGTAACTGGAATAAATGGCTTATAAAATTATTTGAATTTTTTTCTGTTCAATTGTATTTACAATGTCTTGTTTTGGTTATGGGATTGTTGTTTGCTAGTTGTTTGTTTCTATTTATGTGCATGTATGTATTTACTCTCTTTCCTGGGGTACTTCAAGTTTTTTATTTTCTGTAGACTCACTTCATACAGTTTTGGAATACATTTAGACCCCCATTTTTGTTTAATCAAATTCAGACATTACTCATAGAAATCCTAACTGAAAAAATGAAATATGCATATTCTCTTGGTAGTTATTATTCATACTCTCCTCTCAATCTTGGTTATTTATATTATTATAAATCTTAAATATTCTGATAATTCTCTTTATTATTTTCAATAGAACTCTAAAATTAAAATTTATCTATCTACATACTTTATGTGCATTTAAGACAGTGTCTGTATTATATATACAAAGATGACAATGAACTCACTGTTCCTTATATAATTAAATTGTTTTATATTCTAATGCTTCTACCAAAAATATTGGAATAAGACACAATTTTAACTCTCTGAAGAATTTAGATTTCTGACTCTTTTTCTAGTGTCTGACTCTTTGTGACCCCATAGACTATAGCCACCAGACTCCTCTGTCCATGGAATTCTCTAGGCAAAAATACTGGAGAGGGTTGCCATTTCCTTCTCTAGGGGATCTTCTTGACCCAGGGATTGAACCAGGGTCTCCCTCATTGTAGGCAGATTTTTACCAACTGAGCCACGAGGGAAGAGAAGTTTAGATTTCTATAAAGACATCTTAAATTTGTAAACATAAAATGTGTACATATCCCATGGACAGAGGAACCTGGTGGGCTACAGTCCATGGGGTCGCAAAGAGTCAGACATGACTGAGCGACTTCACTTTCACTTTTTTATCTTCTAAAATGCAAATGTTACCACTTTTTTTTTTTTTTTTTTAGAGAAACAGACTATGCAGAATACTGTTCTGAATGACAGGAAAGCAAAATTCAGTATTTTTTTTTTTTTTGAAAAGCTATTTTGTGGGTATTAGAGAAAAAGCAAGCTTTTCCATAAATAGAATGAATTTTGGGTTCTCTGTGTGGTGAGCATTATGTGTTAATCACAGGGACATTTGCGTGATTTTCTTGTGCTAAAAGATTGTGAAATAAAAGCAGTAACATTGTTTATAGAAAATGTTTAAAAGCCAGAAAGAGATTCATGCCACTGACAAAAGGTTCTTTCTTTCCATAAAAACACTTGAAACTTCCAAAAGAATATCCATACAAAGTGAAAGTTAACATACTTAAAGTATTTCTATTTATGAGACTTTTTAAAAAGTTCTGTAACAATGTTTCCATAAAATGTTATAAAGTGTGAGAAATAATTTCTGAAATGTGATTGATGTAGATACCATGAACTATAAACTGTGTCATATATATATGATTAAACATACATGAAGAATTTAAATTTAAATAGATTTGTTTGTTCTCTATATTAAAATAATTTATTGTTCATAATATCACCCTTGTTCAAGATTTCTATCTCTCTTTTGCTTTTGTTATAAAATAAATTCCTGTTAATCATTTTAATTTAGCATGTCAAAATTTATTCTCAATTTTTTACTAGACATGTAAAATATAGTATCTTTCACAGTTTTAAAAGTATACCAGCACTGATTGGTAGACTATTCTGATTGTGTTTTGATCTTTATCAGAGTGAGTTTTTTAAATTAATTTATTTTAACTGAAGGATAATTACTTTACAATATTATGATGGTTTTTGCCATACATCGACATGAATCAACTATGGGTGTGGTGACTTTTGTCAATTTCAATAATTTAAGTTTTATAAAACACTTCCGTAAAAGCTTTCATAAGAGACTACTATCAAAGAGACTACTTATTAATCCATAGAATACTGCGTCTAAACAGGAAGCATGTTTTCCTATAACAAGTGTCTGATATTTATTTCTATTTCCTTTACATCATCATTATTAAATAAAACAATAGCATTTAATAAGGGTTTATCTCCTCTAAGCATTCTCATAGGAGGCCAATTAAATTAAATAAAATATTTATGAGTCTTGTTCTCTGAAGAAGTTTAATATAAACAACGCTATGATGGAAATGTGTATATGAGCGTGTATATGCACTCAATGTGTATATGCACTCAATAAAGCAGTTAAGATTAACCTAAATGTTTTTATGAAATGCCAGAGGCTAAATTAATATTATTTTGAAAGAACTAGGTAAGAAATGGACTTCTATGTCAGCCTTATTGGTTGTTGTTTGAACTTTACTCATAAAGAAAAATGACTCCATTTTATTGAGTCAGTAACATAAAACCCTGTATTGTCCCAGTGATCAAATCAGATTTGGGCAAAATTTTTTTCCTGATTAATGAATTTTGGTTGATCTATCTTCTTCTAATTTTACTTATTATTTGTGTTTCCCACTAATACATTCCTTCTTGACATTATGATAAGACTCTGACATTTAGTACAAATAATACTTGTGACTCTGATTTAAGATCTCTGTGACTGTGTCTTATTCCATGTTATAGTTCTGGTTCCTCTCTGGAATGCTGAATGGTTTATGGAATTCTTGGGTTGAGGAAAAAAAATAGACTCAGAGTTATATAATTTTTACTTACAGAATTCAAGGTTTGGGTAGCTAACAAAAGATACAGAAGGACATTGAGAACATGGAAGAGATGGAGTCTTCATTTCCTTGGGAAATGCTAATCTGAAGTAATCAAGTTTTACAGGTAGTCTATATTTTTTTTCTATTTCAGACTGCAAAAGTAGACTTATATAGAAGGAGTAAAATTAATTCAGTGTAAATTTTTGTGTTCCTAACAAATGTCCTTGAGAAATTATATAAAGATGATAGTTTCCTAGCATACCTATTACGATTTTTAAGTAGAGAAATGATGGTCAAAATGACAGATTAAAATTTTGAAAGTATTTATTTTTAGAATCATTGAGAGAGATTAGTGATAGGTGGCATGCAATGAAGAGGGTTCCAGGCAACAATATTTCGAGAGAAGAAGAGATTTAGATGGCAGAATATATAGATAAAATTTCTAACATATGGTTATTTTATTTGTTATTTTATGATTATACAATGTTTTAAAATAGTGATATCTTG
>SJYT01070264.1:50924-85977 GCA_006410635.1 Cephalophus harveyi | reverse complement strand
AAGTTAAATAAGCAGGGTGACAATATACAGCCTTGACGCACTCCTTTTCCTATTTGGAACCAGTCTGTTGTTCCATGTCCAGTCCTAACTGTTGCTTCCTGACCTGCATACAGATTTCTCAAGAGGCAGGTTAGGTGGTCTGGTATTCCCATCTCTTTCAGAATTTTCCACAGTTTATTGTGATCCACACAGTCAAAGGCTTTGGCATAGTCGATAAAGCAGAAGTAGATGTTTTTCTGGAACTCTCTTGCTTTTTCCATGATCCAGCGGATGTTGGCAATTTGATCTCTGGTTCCTCTGCCTTTTCTAAAGCCAGCTTGAACATCAGGGAGTTCACGGTTCACGTATTGCTGAAGCCTGGCTTGGAGGATTTTGAGCATTACTTTACTAGCATGTGAGATGAGTGCAATTGTGCGGTAATTGGAGCATTCTTTGGCATTGCCTTTCTTTGGAATTGGAATGAAAACTGACCTTTTCCAGTCCTGTGGCCACTGCTGAGTTTTCCAAATTTGCTGGCAGATTGAGTGCAGCACTTTCACAGCATCATCTTTCAGGATTTGAAACAGCTCAACTGGAATTCCATCACCTCCACTAGCTTTGTTCATAGTGATGCTGTCTAAGGCCCACTTGACTTCACATTCCAAGATGTCTGGCTCTAGATTAGTGATCACATCATCATGGTTATCTGGGTCGTGAACATCTTTTTTGTACAGTTCTTCTGTGTATTCTTGCCATCTCTTCTTAATATCTTCTGCTTCTGTTAGGTCCAGACCACTTCTGTCCTTTAACGAGCCCATCTTTGCATGAAATATTCCCTTGGTATCTCTAATTTTCTCGAAGAGATCTCTAGTCTTTCCCATTCTGTTGTTTTCCTCTATTTCTTTGGATTGATCGCTGAAGAAGGCTTTCTTATCTCTTCTTGCTATTTTTTGGAACTCTTCATTCAGATGCTTGTATCTTTCCTTTTCTCCTTTGTTTTTCACCTCTCTTCTTTTCACAGCTATTTGTAATGCCTCCTCAGACAGCCATTTTGCTTTTTTGGATTTACTTTCAATGGGGATGGTCTTGATCCCTGTCTGCTGTACAATGTCACAAACCTCATTCCATAGTTCATCAGGCACTCTATCAGATCTAGTCCCTTAAATCTATTTCTCACTTCCACTGTATAATCATAAGGGATTTGCTTTAGGTCATACCTGAATGCCTAGTGATTTTCCCTGCTTTCTTCAATTTAAGTCTGGAATTTGGTAATAAGGAGTTCATGATATGAGCCACAGTCAGTCAGCTCCTAGTCTTGTTTTTGTTGACTGTATAAAGCTTCTTCATCTTTGGCTGCAAAGAATATAATCAATCTGATTTCGGTGTTGACTATCTGCTAAAATAACATAGGGAAAGAACACTGAATATAGAATCATAAAATGAAATTCTTGCAGTCTATGTAAATCATTTTATACATTATGTAAGATGAAAGAGTTGTCACCCATTCCAGGTCAATGTTCAAATAATAAGAATCCTGCATAATATTCACTTCTGATATTGTGTGTTCCTATTGGGAAGTTATTTGTCTATGTTCATTTCCAACTGCCAAGTGCTCTATATTACATGCATGCATGTGTTCATGCTCAGTTGTGTCTGACTCAGTGACTCCACTGTAGTACCCAGGCTCTTCTGTCCATGAAATTTTCCCAGCAAGAGTATTGGATTGAACTGTCATTTCCTAGTCCAGGGAATCATCCTGACCCAGGGATAAGACCCTTGTCTCCTACATCTCCTGCATTGGCAGGAATATTCTTTACCACCTGGGAAGCCCCTATATTACATAAACCTGAGTAAATTGTTGCAGTAACTTTTGTAAAGTGAATTATGATGCAAAACAGAATCAGTTTAGCATTAATTTTCTTGTAGAAAAATATTGGAATCTATTTAAATTTCTAAAATTGCACATATTGTGTGAGAGACATATATTTGTATTTTGTTATAAAAGAAAACTAATGTGTAAAATTGGACTTCCCTTGTGGCTCAGCTGGTAAAGAATCCACCTGTGATGTGGGAGACCTGGGTTTGATCGCTGGGTTGGGAAGATCCCCTGGAGAAGGGAAAGGCTACCCACTCAAGTATTCTGACCTGGAGAATTCCATGGACAGTCTGTGCGATCTCAAAGAGTTGGGCACAACTGAGCCACTTTCACTTTCACTTTCTTTTTTCAATGTGGAAGATTAGTAATTCAATCAATTTCAATAATGATATATTTTGGTATAAATATAATGATATATTTTGGTAAAACATTATTTTATATGTTTGCTGAAGTAATTGGGATAAAACAAATAAACTTTAGATTCATTCTGAAATTATATGTATATAATATATAAGATCATGGATTCTCAGGTGGCTCTAGTGGTAAAAAACCTTCCTGACTCTGCAGGAGGCATAAGAGACACGGGTTTGATCCCTGGGTCAAGAAGATCCCCTGGAGGAGGGATGGCAGCCCTCTCCAGTATTCTACCTGGAGAATCCCATGTACAGAGGAGCCTGGCAGGCTATAGACCATAGCATCACAGAGTTGAACATGAGTGAAGCAACTTAGCACACACACAAGTAACATCAGGTATGAGGTTTAGGATACGAGAGGGAAACTGAATAATACAGTGGTTAAAATTTCTGAGTTCATGCAACTGCTTCCTCTTGCTATTTTGTTTTCCTAATTGTGAGAATTTGGCAAATCTGTTTTCTCATATATAAAAGTGAAAAAGTAATCATCTCTACTGGACTAGGGGTGAAAATCAAATTAAACAATCCAATTATTGCTCTGTGTCTGTGCCTGGCATATAGATCCCAATAAATTATCAGCTATAGTGATTGTATTGTATAAATAAGTATAATTCAAATTAGTGTGTATATGCAATTCATTTCCTTAATTGCTATACATAAGCATTTATAATGAATGAGGGGTATAAATATAAATTATCACACTTTATCTTCCAAGTCTCTACTCAAATACCTCACACTAATCTAAAAAATATATTTCATTTCTTTTATATTGTTCTTAACAAAACTTATGAAGGAGAAAAAAGAATTTCAAAATTTTTAGAAAAGAGATTTTTATTTAGCATCATTATAATCAATATGACATTACTTAATAAACATGCTTATTTCTGATTTAAATAGATCAGATTCTGCAAATTCTGTTTTACAATGGTTTTACTATTAGTAGTGGTGGCTTAAATCATACATATATGTATATACATATGTGTATACATAAAGATCATACATATATATATACATATAAATCATACAACATCCATAGCACAGGTGGATACAAATTCAGCTGTTATTCATTCTGAATAAACCGTTGTTACTCATAAAGAGCAACCTAAGAAATGTTGGAAGGCTAGAGGGGAACGGGGAAAGTTATATATCAATATAATAGATCACACAGGAATGCTTGCTTCCTGTCCTTTCCTATGCCTGGAAATTATACCATAATTACAGTATAACAATATTCACGCTGCTTTTCCACCTATTTTTGATAGTAATTGCCCTTCTCAGATATCTAGCCATTTTGGCCTGGTTTATCTACAACTCTGGTGATATATATATAGGAAAGTTCCCAAGGATCTCATGACTGCTAGTCCAGGTGAGTTTAAGGAGAAATGTGAAGAGGCTCACACACTACAGAAGAAAAGTGGCCATACCCACAAGAAATAAAACCTGCATGAGTGTTGGAGCTTCAGCGGGATGAAGACGGTGATCCTGTGCAGTGGATATGTGACCTGGAATGTCAGCCCACAGGCAGGATGCGGGAGACAAATATTAGGAGAGTGGCCCAGAGCAGTGTGATAGGATCCAGGTGGGGTAACGAGGACCTCTCTCAAAGAAGAGAACCTAGCAAGTGGTTTTGGACATGGATAGAAAAAAAATCTACTAGGAAAATTTGAAGATCCCATTTTTTTTTGTTTTGTTTTCTGGCCTGAGACTGTATCCCACCAAGATACTCAGTTGATGTCAGTGTGCTGTGCTTACTTCCAAGCTCTTTACATGTCAGAGCTGAAACAGGAAGTTGTGGGTTAGTTTAACCAATGTGAAGTTGGCTTGATCTCCTGTGTTTGTCTCTCCCTAGTTGGAGAGAATGGATCTCAGGCCAAAATTTTAACCCTCCTGTCCTCTGTCTTTGAAGTGTACCCTCTTACCTTGGTTGAGATCATTTTGTCACACATTTTTTTGTGGAAAATTTTCTTACTACTACTCTTGCAATGTTTGAGGTAATAGCTTATACTAAAAAAGTAGTCTAGTATTATTTTAAAAAATAATAATTTGAACCTCCTAGTACAGAATAGAAATTCATCCTATAAAGAATGTTAAGGTTAACTGTAACCATGTCCCTTCACAGCTGTGATTTGTGTGTGTGTGTGTTCCAGTTTAAGTAATCTTTTACATCCATTACATACAGATATTTGAAAACATTTTTAATATAGAGTGATATATTTAACAGGTATATAATTTTTCTAAGGTGAAATTCATTTTGTTTTCTAACCAGTTTCCATAATACCACATAAATTGAGGGCCTCAACTCAACTTATCAAAATATTTTCTCATACTGAGGGTCACTGTTTTCATATATCTCAGTTTTACTTAATTTTATCATTGAACTTTGAGACTCTTTGTTATACTGCATACATAGAGAGGTAATATTTGATACATTGTACTTCACTTAAAATTACCACATCATTCTCCATTCCTTCCACCCACTAAAGATCTATTTTTTAATGTACCTTATGGTTGCAGTGACTGGGATGGGTATTAGAAATCAGTATTCAATAAATTCTGAGTTCTGTGTAGTATGCTGACATAACCTTATCACAGACCTCATGGTATAGATTTTTACAGATATCTCCCATCTGTCATCCTGATTAAAGGACATAGTGTTATACCTTTATCTGTCTAACTTCATCAGTTGAAACTCAGGGGAGATAAATTATATTTTTATCCATGGTAATTGACTAATAAATAAGAGTGATAAAGGCCATAACTTGTTTCCTTCATCTCTTTGACTTGATTTTCTAGCAAACTAATCCTCTAAAACTTAAATATATCAAATTCCATATTGATTAGAACACCAGTTCTCCTTACTAGCTAATGCTGTGAGCTAGGCCCTTAACACTGCTGTTGGATACGGAGTTTCTTTGGGTCTACGTACAGACTTTAATTCACAGCCAATCTCCTGGAAGAGAGTTCTGGTGAGTGATTCTATTTTGATTAACAAGTCTGTATTTTTTTTTTTTTTTCATCAGGATGCTGAGTCTCTGAGAAATATCTGTATGTACCTGATGCATTCCTGAAGGTATCCACAGAACGTTTGTCAAACCACCATGTATGTTGTTGCAAACTGATGGTATGTGTTCAGTTAGGAAAAATGATCTCTACCTAAGATACCATGTTCCATGAAGCTACAACTGGGCATAATCAACACTCAGTAATAAAGTTCTAGTTACTGAGACATAAAGCTTTCCATAAATATATTTTGTCAGAATAATCTGTAATGTCACAGTGCTAAGTCTGCCTCTCTCAAGACTGCATTTCCATTTTCCTTAAATGATTTCATCTGCATTCACATCTGACATATTTGAGGGAGCATGTTAAGCTATGATATACCAGGTAGGCAGCAGCAATCTGTTTCCCATCTCACCCAGGCAGCTCTCTTAGCAACACATCATCTTGATTTATGGCCACAGAAAGTACAGAAGATCAGCTCTTCAACTTCTTTTGCCCTATTGATATGAAATATAGTATTTACTTCAGGACATCTTAAAATTAACCAGAAGCGTAAGCTAAGTCTATAAACCATAATCTTAGTGATCATTGCAGTCAAGAACCTATAAATTGAATCAGATGGTTCTGTGTCACGTCTTCTTTTAAGGAAGTCTTTAGATAGGGCATACAAATCAGCAGGAATCCAATTTCTTCCTTAAAACTGGTTTGGAGATTTAACTCAATATTAGCCACTAATACACACTTTTAGTGTGCACACCCTTTGCTTTATCTCTTGTGTAGAGATGATGGCATGGAAATATCATGATTACACCATACTCTGCTGTTGACATAATTTGTGACTGTCTTATTCATCTACTGTGATTTATTCCTATTTCCATTAATTATCTGTTTGAATTATATAATATTCCTCCCTGGATCCCACCATGACCATACTTTCTAGCAACGGTGCTGGCATGAATAGAGCTGTTAATAACAGCAATATCACTAATATTTCTAGTTTGCACCACACCAGGTGGATGTCTTGGGATTAGACAGATAAGTATTCACAGGACATATAAAAATAAAGAGGGTAATTATTAGAAAATCTACTAATACCATACTAACAATTTGAAATTTTCTGTTTGTTGTGCTTATTTAAAGTTTAAGGGTTATTTGACAAATTCATCATCAGTTACAGATTTACAAATTCAAGTCTCTTTCTCTCCCTCTCTCCTCCCTAAATGCCTCTGTTCATCTTCTCTGTCCTTTTCCTTTGCTCTCTCCCTCACTCTCACTTACTCTCTTATTCTCTAACTCCCATCCCTCCATCTGTCTATGGATGAACCTCAAACTGAAAGCTAAATGTGGAAATATCAGAATCATAAATCAGGATTAAATCAAATTAAAGCAAGTGGGCTCAAAATCACTACTGTTATTTACCAAACATTTATTTTTTTTCTGGAATTAGCAGTAAACTTGAGTATTCAAGGAAAAGAAATCAATTACATACAAATAGCAATGGCTTTTTATTTAAATCAACAATATTTGACCCAAAAATCTAACAAGATAAAATATTAGTACAATAACAGTAAAAATGATTAAAATAATCACACATAAAAATCACTAAGCAACAATTAAAACTTTTTAAAAAGTTTAAATTCTATTGATTTAACCAAGTAAAATATATAAATAGAAGAATGTAAACTCAATATTTGAAATATGTCAGTTCTTATACTAATTAATTTAATGTAATTTTTCTTACAAACTTTACTTTTTGTTTTGGACCTGGGACTGCAAACTATAAAACTCCCATAAAGGAGTAAAGTACAGGCAAAGATGGAAAATATAGAAAACGGGATGTAAAAATGAAAGACTAAGCTAATACTTTTTATTACTGGTTATCAAATATGTAGATTGTTCCAGGAAATAAAATACTGCCTAAAGCAATTCAAATATATGTGAAAATTCAGTGTACATTGAGATGGTATTGTGGGGAAAATATAACCAATAACATTATGACAAATTGCAAGTCATTTGAAGAATTAAAAATTGAGAAATCTTCCTGACTGCATATTCCAAAATCAATTCCAAGTTGATTTCTCCTAATTTATTCCTCTCCACTCCTTCCCCTTTGGCAACTGTAAGCTTGTTTTTCTTATCTGTGAGTCTGTTTCTATTTCATAAATAGATTCATTTGTATCACTTTATTTTAGGCTCCACATGTAAGTTATATGAATTTGTCTTTCTCTGTCCAACGTACTTCACTTAGTATGATAATCTCTAGGCCCATTCATGTTGCTGCAAATGACATCGTTTCATTCTTTGTTATGGCAAAGTAATATTCCTGTATGTATATCACATCTTTTTTATCCATTCAACTATTGATGAACACTTAGGTTGCTCCTATGTGTTGGCTGTTGTAAAGTGTGCTTCTATGAACATTGGAGTGCATGCATCTTTTAGAACTAGAGTTTTCAATTCTTCCAGTTAATCCATTATCTCCATTCTAATAATTACACTAAAGAAGTATTCACATACAGAAATATGTGTGTATATGCATGTATGTGTATATATATATACACCTGTGTGAAAATAAATATATATAGATATACAAACACAAATACATTAATATATATATAAATATACATATGTACTTATACACACACACATACATACAGTTCTGGTCTTTGGAAACAATCTAAATACTTAAACTTTTAAAGTTGAAGTTTGTCAAGAAGATCTCTCTGATAAAGGATATTTGAGGCAACAGCTAAGAGATGCAAAGTAACAGAGCATGTGGGTTTCAGCAGAGAGAATGACAAGTTCAAGGCTTATGAGGCATAAGTATGTTTTCAAGTTTGGGAAACATTCTAGAAGCCAATGTAATTGGATCACAGCGAGCTGGCAAGAGATTGTTAAGCAAGTGGATGAATGGTAGAGGAATTCAACATCATTGGAAGCTTTTGAAGGTAAAAAGGCCACTTTGCCTTTAAGAGAAAGTAGAAGCCACTGGAAAGTTTTGAGTGACAGAGTGTTTAAATATACCATTAAACACACTTTCAAGCCTGAAATAAAATTGTTTTCAGACTTTATTATGTGGGTACATATTTCTGAAGAAATAATCTGAATAATTGTAAGTGGATGTTTTGGGTTACTATTGCCTTATAATTTTTATTACTTTTAAGTACACAGAAAGCATGATGCATAAAGATTAGTCTTTATGGACAAGGACAAATATGCATATACTTAAATATATATATATAGTTAATTTAATATACACTTATCCACTCAGTGTTATAATGTGCTAACGTACAAATGTGACTAGTGTAGAATATTGATATTCAGTGAATTTATTTGACATTTATTTGGAAGACTCCCTGCTTTAGAATTAAGGATATCTTGATTCAAACTGGGCTTCTCTGGTGGCTCAGACAGTAGGAATTTGTGAGAAGACCTGGGTTTGATCCCTGGTTCAGAAAGATCCCCTAGAGAAGGGATTGAAAGTAAAAGTGAAGTCGCTCAGTCATGTCTGACTCTTTGCAACCCCATGGACTGTAGCCTACCAGGCTCCTCCCTCCCTGGGATTCTCCAGGCAAGAGTACTGAAGTGGGTTGCCATTTTCTTCTCCAGGGCTTCTTCCCGACCCAGGGATCGAACCCAGGTCTCCTGCATTCCAGACAGATGCTTTAACATTTGAGCCACCAGGGAAGCCCACTGGCATGCCAGTATTCTTGTCTGGAGAATTCCATGGATAGAGGAGCCTGGCAGGCTGCAGTCCATGGAGGTTGCAAAGAGTCAGACACGACTGATTCAAACTGCTGCTTATTATCTATAGTAATTTATTTGAAGTTTCATGGTCTCAGTTATATAAGGTAGGACACAGAGATAATGAGATCAAATTTGAGGTGTCATTGTTTAGACTGAAATTGCTAAACTTTCATGTGAAGTTCTTCCAAAGCAGATACCATATAAGATGATATACAATATACAGTATAGTGAGCTTTTGCATCAAGTCGACAAAAAAGAAACTAGCTTTCTATTTCTGAGTGTCCAAAGAAAAGCATGATCATGTATACATGCAATGATTTTCAAAAATGCTAAAAATATTGGTAGAGTGGTTGTCATTTTTCTCTAGTTTTGTTTTCTCTTTTTAGTTTCTTTATATTATGTTTTGAAACAACTTCTTTTGAAATATGTTTGACAATATTACAAAAGGATTCGTTCCTATTAAATGCCAGTGAATGGTATCTTTTGAAATCTAATTTCAGAATTTCAACTGACTAGCCAAAAAATAATTCAAGAATACCTAACTGGTAGCTTATTTTTTTTTTAATGACAAAAAGGGCTGCAGTTATCATCAGCAATTGTTTCTAGTGTTTTGGTGCTGTAATAAATAACAAAAAATCTTTTGTTTGGCAACCACTCAACTATTTCCCCCTTGATCTGGCTATGTTTATAAAGTAAATGCTCAATAAAATATGTTGCTGTTGTTTTGTTGTTAGTCATATCCAACTCTTTGCAACCCCATGGACTGTAGCCCACCAGGCTCCTCTGTTCATTGGATTTCCCAGGCAGGAATACTGGAGTGAGTTGCCATTTCCTTCTCCATGGGATTTTCCGGACCCAGGAATCAAACCCACATGTCCTGCACTGGATGGCAGATTCTTTACCACTAAGCCACCGGGGAAGCCCAATAAAAGTTGATGAGTTGTAATTTATAAGATGAGATGAAAGAGGGGAATACAGCACTTCTTGGACAAACACATTTGGGCACAGCAACTCACCAACATCAATTATTGTCAGTGTTGCCTGGGTGTCTTTTCCTCAGCATGAAACCTAGGTAACTGTCTACATTCTCCATAAGAGACAGAGACAAACCAGTAAATGAAGAACCATCAAAATCTGGACTCTTAACAGACAATAATTTCTGTGACCAAGAAATATTTTTCTACATTAAAATCTCTCCTATCAAGTCTTTCTCATTTTCACTGGAGACATGTGAAATCTGAAAATGAAAATAACTGTGAGATTTAACCAACTAGTATAAATATTAATTAAACAATAATTAAGGGCATAAAATATTTTCTACTTTTAGCATTGCAAATGATTATAAGCTAGAAAGAATTGTATTACTATGGTGGAAGAGAGCGTTTCTCTTGATATCTGTCAGAGATAAACTATTTTTGTTATAAACTGTATTATTTTTAGTATATGTTACCATACTCAATAGACAAAGTGTAACCTGTTCCTAAAAATAATCTGCATCTTTAAACCTATTTCTGCTGGTAAATGAATAAAATGAGAAATTTTATTGTCATATTTGCTAATACTGCCTTATTTAATTAGGGTGATTTATTTTTACTTCCTTTGAAGAGTTTATTTTGTTGTGGCTCTTTGAATATTATAAATGTCATATGTGCCAGTTATTCTAGATTCCTTAACAGCCAATTGTCATTTCGTTTTATTTCATTAACTGATCAACCCTGTTATAAGTGGTAATAAATATGGCATATTACCAAATAACTAAAAACATGCTCATTTTAATTGCCAAATAGTAAGTTGATTTTGAAACCTTTAGTAATATATAAGAGTTGAGTTTAATATATGGTACAGGCTTCCCTGGTGGCTCAGAGGTTAAAGCGTCTGCCTCCAACGCAGGAGACCTGGGTTCGATCCCTGGGTCGGGAAGATCCCCTGGAGAAGGAAATGGCAATCCACTCCAGTATTCTTGCCTGGAGAATCCCGGACAGAGAAGCCTAGTAGGTTACAGTCCACGGGGTCGCAAAGAGTCGGACACGACTGAGCAACTTCACCTATACTACTCACCTATATGGTGCACATTTGGTATATATTTCATGGACCAACTTCTTAACACACTGTTTTTGGGAAATGGTTTCCTGATTGCAATGGTGATTTTTTAAATGTAACATTAAGTGAGTTAAGTGAAATATTAAGGCAATTATAAATTTAATATTTGGTAAAATAAGCATATTCAGTCTGTAATAATTAATGCTTATTGTTCTGCTTCAGCATTAGTCCTTCCAATAAATATTCAGGACTGATTTCCTTTAGGATGGACTGATTGGATGTCTTTGTAGTCCAAGGGACTCTCAAAAGTCTTCTCCAACACCACACTCCAAAAGCATCAATTCTTCGGTGCTCAGCTTTCTTTATAGTCCAACTCTCACATCCATACATGACTACTGGAAAAACCAAATCTTTGACTAGATGGATCTTTGTCCAGTGGTTATGTCTGTATTTTATCAACTGGAAATGCATTTTTCAGAATCTGATCTCCACATAAGCATATATTTGACCTATGTGTATATAGAGGGACTTTAACAAGATATTCTTTCCTATTTGAGCTTTTAATGATAAACAATGGCTGAAGAAGTAAAAGAGAAATGTGTCTTCTGCTAAGTGATTTTTTTAATTCAGTCAATGCTGCACATATAAATCAGAAAATGAGAATATGTCAATATAAGAGGTTTATATTTGTATAGAAAAATGTACTATATTTTATTTTTAATGAATGAAATACAGTTTCTATCTCTGCAGTGTTTTGAGACAGCCTATTCTAATTTGCTGAATTTCTTTTTTAATTTGGTCAAATAAAATTTTATTAAATTAACATCCTGTTTCTTTCAATTTGAATAACATTTGACAATAATCAAATGGAAATTTGTTCTATCTGTTTTTCTTTAAGAAACTACAACCCCTTTAGTAGAACATATCTTGATGGGAAAATATATTATTTAACATAGAGGGCTTTTGTTTTTTTTACACAGATTCATAAAAGTACCCAATTCACTAAATGTTCATTTTCTTTTTATATATTTTACACACCTGTGTAATCAGAAACAGATTTGTAAATAGAATTTGATAGCAAGGCAGAAACTATCCAAAGTACACTTCCAGTTACCCCACCATCAGTGGTAATCATAATTATGACCTCTAGCAGTACTGATTATATATGCTTTTGTGGCCACTTTGTACATGTATAATCATATAGTATGTATTCTTATGTATGTGATTTCTTTCTTTCATTATGCTGTGGGATTCAGCAGTTGCTATGTATTATTGTTGTAACTGCATGCCATTTTATGACTGTATCACAATGTAGTTTTCATTCTACCCTTGGATATTTATCTGGGTAGTCTCTAGTTTGGTGCCTCAAGCAGGAAAAGGCTAAAGGAGTCTCATATCAACTTGACTGTTGCCATGTCAAGTGTGCTGGTCTATGGCAGTGGTGGTCAGACAAATTTCAATAGGACCTATACTTATTAAAGGCTTCTAACCAGAGACTATCAGTCACAAAACCTGCAGTCAAGCAAAGTTGGATATACTGGTTTGTTGTGGAAATGGAGGATGGGTAAAAGAGACAGTGTGGAGTCAGTGAAGGATACTTCTAGGACATGGAGGGCTAGGCTTAGCTATATGATTCATTATAATGTGTAAACCAGTAAAGTGATTGAAATAATCAGTCTCTTTATTTTCAAAAACATGATTCAGTGCAGAGTTACTGCTAGGCATATCAGTGGTCTTGTATACATGTATAAATGCACTGGTGAGGAGTTTGAGCTTATCTTTCATGTCATGTTTGGTATTGTTTGCTTATTTTGCAAGTAGCAGTAACATTTGGATGGTTGTTGTTTCTGCTTCAGTTTTAAGTTCTATCACACTCAAGCTGCTAGTAGGTCTTCTTTTTTTTTTTTTGCTAAGATTTATGTCTCTGGAAGAGAATTGAAACAGGAGACAGGAGCCTGAATGTGCTCATTAGTTTCCTACTACCACAACAATTTAATTTTGATTTTAAGAAGTTATTTTTAAATCAAATGTTTACATGCACATGGATGTCAACATACCTGACCAAACTTTGTGAGGAGAAAATCTGTATATTCAATTTAGAGAAACTTTGGAAAGAAGTGAAGACATGGAGAACATTATCTTTTCAGACATTTTTTTTTTTCCAAATCATGTATCAGTTCAAAAGTTTAGAAGTGATTATGTTTAGGCCAACTAGTTTACCAAAAGACAAATTACTACCACTTACAAGAGAATAGACTGAAAATGGAGTGATTGTAGAGCAATCAAATATAGTGCTTCTCTCTGAGAGTCATGCTGTTTCTCTGTAGGGACTCTGCTGGCTAATAAGAGGGAAAAGATATTTACCAAAAGCTCCTATTCTCTCTAATACAAGCTCGATAAATAATTTGATGGTCTTCATCAACATTTGTATTTACTGAAGATTACTTTCTAAATTAACAATGGGAAAGGGGACAAAACTTATGCTAATCTACATGGGAAATCTGTAGTTCAAATGGTAAAGAATCTGCCTGCAATGCCAGAGACCTGGGTTCAATCCCTGGTCAGGAAGATCCCCTGGAGAAGGGCATGGCAACCCACTCCAGTATTCTTGCCTGGAGAATGCTATGGACAGAAGAGCTTGGCAGGCCACAGTCCATGGGGTCACAAAGAGTCAGACACAACTGCACAACTAAAACACACACACACACACACACACACAGGAAAACTAGTTTTTGAGAGCAGAAGTGAATAAACAGCCTATTGCTACAGCTTTAAAACTCTAAAAATTCTTTGAAATGTAGAAATTAAATAGAGAATGCTGTCAAATAAGAGAATGTGTCTAGTCATCAACAATCCAAGCAGGTAGTAATTAATATCCACTGATTTTAAAGAGAATTCAGTTATCTTCCACTTACATGTTTTGCAGTCTGCAACTGTGTTTTCACAATGCTAATAATTGCTGAAGCCAAAAATCTCAAAGAAGGTTAAGTTGTTCTCTTTTTATAACACTCTGTACCCAGTTCCCTTGAAGGTATTGGGTGTAAAGAAAGTGACAGTTCAATCCTGAAGTAGCCTAGCAGTCAATCTGAGGGTTTGGCAGGCAATGGGGCCTCTGAGAAAATTAGGAAAAATCCCCCTCTTTCTTGAAACATTCTCAGCTTTGCCCTAGGGATCAGGGCTTGGAGAGTAGACAGCTTTTCCCACTACTGGAGACCACTGCGAGGATGTCAACCTTCACAAACCTAGACCACATCTCAGTATTTAATCCACCAGCAAATCCTGTCATTTTTATCTTCAAAATATATTTAAAAATATAACTCTCATATACACTCCATTGCTGCCACCATATTCCAAGAAACTGACATTTTCTGTTATCTGAATTGAGTTGTGTCCTACCATATGGTCTTCCTGATCATACAGTTGTGCTCTTGTAGCTTATTCTTCATACAATACCTTAAGGCATTATTTTAGTCCTTTTTAACATCCTCCCCCAGTACCTTCCCATATCACTGTTTTCTTGAGCTCCAGAATCACTGCAGATGGTGATTGCAGCCATGAAATTAAAAGACTCTTGCTCCTTGAAAGGAAAGCTATGAAAAACCTAGACAGCATATTAAAAAGCGGAGACATCACTTTGCCAACAAAGATCCATATAGTCAAAGCTGTGGTTTTTTCAGTAGTCATGTATGGATTTGAGAATTGGACCATGGCTGAGTGCCAAAAAATTGATGCTTTCAAATTATGGTGAAGAAAACCCTTGAGAGTCCCTTGGAGTTCAAGGAGATCAAACCAGTCAATCCTAAAGATAATCAACTCTGAATATTCATTGGAAGGACTCGTATTGAAGCTGAAGGTCCAATCCTTTGGCCACCTGATGTGAAGAGCCAACTCATTAGAAAAGACCATGATGCTGGGAAAGATTGAAGTCAAGAGAAGGAGGCAGCAGAGGATGAGTTAGTTGAATGGCATCACTGACTCAATGAACATGAATTTGAGCAACTGCATTAGACAGTGATGAAAAGGGAAGTGGGGCATGCTCCAGTTCATGGGGTCACAATGAGTCAGACGACTTAGCGACCGAACAACAAAAAATCACTCTAGACAAAAGAGAAACCACTTATAGTCATCAGAAACAGCCCATTGACTCTCATCAGTAATCCTGAGAAATACTAACTACAGTTTTGATAACTATAGTCATTTCTGAACTTTTTCCATTCACTCTTCCTAGAATTATTTATCCTACAAATGAAGATGGCTGCATCTTTGTTTACCTCAGACTATCTATTTAAAATTGCAACCATAGTGGTGAAGAGTCTTAGCTGACACTGACTAGCTGACTAGTTGGCTAAGTTTATAACAGCGCTAGCTAGGTCTTTAGATTATGCCATCCACACCCACCGCAATGGCAATCTAAACCATCAAAAACGGTGCATCCAACTGTGACACATATTAAATGCTATATTTTACATTCACAACAGACTTGGATAATTAATATAGTCCCTAGTTTTAAAAACTAAACTGAGTTTTATAAGTGTCAAAAAATTTGCCTAAGATTATAGTATTTAAGTCAGAGTAGAAAGTGAACTCTAGGCTGTTCTGAATTGGCATCCTCATGGTTATGAAAAACCTGCTAGTAAACTGGACTTTACTATTAGAGCTTCCCTGTTATTTGACACATTAGATTTGCCTTCCAGCTTGAAACACTGCCCATTCCATCACCAGATAAATAGGAAATAGAAATAAAATATTCTAAAACTGCTTAATTTTGCAGGACTGATATACCTGCTGTGACACCTTAACTGTGGACACTATCCAATACTTCATACTCATTTCTAGATTTAAAATCCTATTTTTTAATCCTATTTTTCCTAATTGTTTCCAAATTACTGAAATAAGACAAAATTAAAATATAATTGTATCTCTCCTGAGTCTCCTCCTTTCTTCTGCTGCCTCTAGATAAAGGTGTTCCAACGAAGTATGCTTATGATCCTCACTTTAGAAATTTGTCACCTCATAAAAATCACCTGTTTTAATTTAAAAAGGGAAGATCATGGCTGAGAAGTCACACATCTTAGATGTTATAGGGCTGAAACTGGATCATCAGACATCTTCATTTCAATATACTTCTTGTCTTATGATCTCATTAAATAGTTCCTCAAATGTTAATTCACAAATGGGCAGTTTTGACTTCTCATTCATGTATAAGTACATATCTTTGATTACACATTTAATCTTGGGTGACTAGCATAATTTCTAATTCAGCAAGTGTGAATTCAGTTTCATATTTTTTAGCAGCCATTTCTAGAAATTCCCTGTCTTCGTTTTTCTTTGTATTTTAATAGGCACAAATATCTTCCTGGATATACATACTAGACACATTGGATATTTATTAATTCCTTTGATCTTTATCCAGCATCACCTGTTCAGCTGCAATAATATCCTTTGGATAAGGATTTATACCCTTGTTTACACATTTATTTACTCACTGTTGCTTTACTTTTCCTGAAATCCAATAGACAAGTACTGTATTATTAAAGTAATATTTGCTGATAATCCAAAGCTAGATGATAATAAAGTAGAACTTCTACTAGGCTCTTCAAACCTATAGTACTTATTTGGATTGAGAAAAATAGATAACATTTACTTATAAGGTGTTATGTATCAAGGGCTATAATATGTTCTTATTCTAACTGATGTGTTCTTAGTCACTTTTCTATATTGCATGCTCTAATTGATATAAACATTATTTACTATTTCCCTTATGTTCATGTTTTCATGTCTGTTCCATAATGAGTCCTTGAAAAATGTGTAGTGGCAAATCATATTATTCCTATTATTGTCTATTAGGAACAAACTCATTAGCGTGGAAATACAGCTTCTGTCTCCAAAGGATAAAATAAATGACTCATATCAAGATCGATCTTGAGAACAGTTCATCCCACCCAGTTCAATAATAGGTGTCTAATGTTTCAAGATTGGAATAGAAGGGTTGAATTGTTCTATGTGGGAGAATAGGGCTAATGTTTTATTAAGAAATTATTAATGTGATACTTTAAAATTGCAGAGTAGATTTGATAGAAATAGAAGATTCAATCCATCCAAGAGAAGACAAGGAGAAAGGAATTGAACTCAAATAATAAGTGTCATGATTGGCATCTCTCTTGCCCTTCAGCTCCAAAGGAGTTAGGAAAGATACAGAGACACTAGACATCCAAGAGATCTAGGAAGAATGGATTCAGGTGGTGCCCTGGCTCTCACAACTATTGGCCCTAGGATTGAGGTAGAATCTCCCCCTATGATTATAGAATAGTAATATGATATATCATTAATAATTTTCAAGTTGGAAATTATTGAGATTTTAATTATGCAGCTGCTTTTTAAAGGTTTTCTAGAAGAAACAAAAGACAGGATGCAGAAGTTGCATGCATTCTAAACAGCAGAGATAGAACAAAAGCATGCAAGCACTCCCTTAGTCTTTCAATTTACCACTGATTTTTTTTTCTTAGATTCCTCCATGAAAGCACTCACTTAAGTATGTTATGAAATCTAATTTTTTCTCATTGATTTATTTCAAGTCATTTTATAATCAAAGTCATATCACACTTACTCAGCTTTATTTTATACTTTAAAAACTTATATTCTATAGTCAGTCTTCTTATACTATCATCTACTTTCTTTGAAAGTATATTCATCAACCTAAAATATCCTTTTTGTATTTATAATCTAAGCCATTTTTGCTGTCTATTTTATAGATATTCTGTCATGTTCATTGGTAATTTCACAGATTAGAGTATATTTAAAAGACCTGAAAATAAAGTATACATCTTATTCTTGTCCCATGTCTCTTCCAGTCATTCTGGTATTTTAGCAAAGCTGAAGATTAATCATTTTAGTTGATTGACATTTTCCCCAAATATCATCAGTCTGTTTCTGCATACAAAAGGAAGACTCAGAATACCCATTTTGTTACTCGTTGACTTAGGTGCACAATTAATGTGTATTCTAAGAAGATATGAAATTATTTTGCGTATATGTTTTTCCAAAATAGAATCATAGAATTAAAGGTTTTTAAGTAACGTGTTAGAATTCCGTAACTCCTATTTTTTAGTTAAATGCCACTTAAAGCAGAGTGCCCAAAGCAGAGTATATTGGATGATAACTAAAACAAATAGCATTATGATCTGAAGAGAAATAAGAACTAAGCTGTTTTTATTCTCTATAGTGACCAATCATCTATAAATCAATTATATCTGGGAAAGTGCCACTTTTTCCAGATTAATATCCTGGGTATTTTATAGGAAAAATAAAAACTAATAAAATGTGTATAAACATAGCTACTTCATTAGATGCTTAATGTGCCTTAATAGTTCAATTGGTGCATAAGATTATATGGATTGTCCACTTCCATAAATCAATGTGTTTGCTAACTATAACAGGTACCTTTATTGTACTATTAGTTGAAATCATTATAACATTTATAGCAGTAAATTGTCTAGCTACGTGCTTCACATTTGAAGATATAACTATTATCTACTTGACCTGCATACAGATTTCTCAGGAGACAGATAAGGTGGTCTGGTATTCCAAAAAAGGTCCAAAGCTATGGTTTTCCAGTAGTCATGTATGGATGTGAGAGTTGGACTATAAAGAAAGCTGAGTGCAGAAGAATTGATGCTTTTGAACTGTGGTGTTGGTGAAGACTCTTGAGAGTCCCTTGGACTGCAAGGACATCCAACCAGTCCATCCGAAGGGAAATCACTCCTGAATATTCATTGGAAGGACTGATGCTGAAGCTGAAACTCCAATACTTTGGACACCTGATGCAAAGAACCAACTCACTGGAAAAGACCCTGATGCTGGGAAAGATTGAAGGCAGGAGGAGAAGGGGATGACAGAAGATGAGATGGTTGGATGGCATCACTAATGCAATGGATATGAGTTTAATTAGGCTCCAGGAGTTGGTGATGGACAGGGAAGCCTGGTGTGCTACTGTCCACAGGGTTGCAAAGAGTCATGTCTGACTGTGTGACTGAATTGAACTAAACTGATTATCTACTTACATGAAGAAAGGTGCATTTTATATTAATGTAAAATATTTAATTTTACAATAGCAAATCTGGCATTAAAGTGTAAAACATTGTGGAAATAGATTCTATTAATATTATTATCAATTACTAAAATAAAATTAGAAAGACAAGAAACTTTGATATACAGAGTCAAAAGCAGGGAAACCAAGAACACCATGATTAAAAGGATTGGTGCAGACATCAGCCTGTGTTTTCTGGACTCAAAGAAACTATAGCTATGTACTTAGATCATTTAAGTTCAATGTGGAGACTAAAAATGAGTTTCTGTAAAACCATTCTGAAACTGTCAACTCTATATATCAAATTTTACTCAGCTATTAAATTCTGACTATATTGAGGCAGCAGTCACAAATTGGAGATTTGAGGAGAATTCACCACTACAACAATTATAGGTTTCATGTTGCAGCATATTTCAAATGAAATAAAATGTTTTTTGAAGTGGAATTCATGATTTTGATCTAGTTCTCCGCCACTTTCCCTTTGGTAACCATAAATTTATTTTATATGTCTATGAGTCTGTTTCTGTTTCATAAATTTATTTGTGTCATAGTTTAGATTTCACATATAAGTGATATCACGTGGTATTTGCCTTTATCTTTCTGACTTACTTCACTTAATATAATCATCTCTAGGTCCATCTATGTTGTTTCAAATGGCCTTGCCTCATTATTTTCTGTAACTGAATGATATTCCATTGTGTGTGTGTGTATATACTGTCTCTTATACACATCTCACACTTACTCAGCTTTATTTTATACTTTAAAAACTTATATTCTATAGTCAGTCTTCTTATACTATCATCTACTTTCTTTGAAAGTATATTCATCAACCTAAAATATCCTTTTTGTATTTATAATCTAAGCCATTTTTGCTGTCTATTTTATAGATATTCTGTCATGTTCATTGGTAATTTCACAGATTAGAGTATATTTAAAAGACCTGAAAATAAAGTATACATCTTATTCTTGTCCCATGTCTCTTGGCCCTAGGATTGAGGTAGAATCTCCCCCTATGATTATAGAATAGTAATATGATATATCATTAATAATTTTCAAGTTGGAAATTATTGAGATTTTAATTATGCAGCTGCTTTTTAAAGGTTTTCTAGAAGAAACAAAAGACAGGATGCAGAAGTTGCATGCATTCTAAACAGCAGAGATAGAACAAAAGCATGCAAGCACTCCCTTAGTCTTTCAATTTACCACTGATTTTTTTTTCTTAGATTCCTCCATGAAAGCACTCACTTAAGTATGTTATGAAATCTAATTTTTTCTCATTGATTTATTTCAAGTCATTTTATAATCAAAGTCATATCACACTTACTCAGCTTTATTTTATACTTTAAAAACTTATATTCTATAGTCAGTCTTCTTATACTATCATCTACTTTCTTTGAAAGTATATTCATCAACCTAAAATATCCTTTTTGTATTTATAATCTAAGCCATTTTTGCTGTCTATTTTATAGATATTCTGTCATGTTCATTGGTAATTTCACAGATTAGAGTATATTTAAAAGACCTGAAAATAAAGTATACATCTTATTCTTGTCCCATGTCTCTTCCAGTCATTCTGGTATTTTAGCAAAGCTGAAGATTAATCATTTTAGTTGATTGACATTTTCCCCAAATATCATCAGTCTGTTTCTGCATACAAAAGGAAGACTCAGAATACCCATTTTGTTACTCGTTGACTTAGGTGCACAATTAATGTGTATTCTAAGAAGATATGAAATTATTTTGCGTATATGTTTTTCCAAAATAGAATCATAGAATTAAAGGTTTTTAAGTAACGTGTTAGAATTCCGTAACTCCTATTTTTTAGTTAAATGCCACTTAAAGCAGAGTGCCCAAAGCAGAGTATATTGGATGATAACTAAAACAAATAGCATTATGATCTGAAGAGAAATAAGAACTAAGCTGTTTTTATTCTCTATAGTGACCAATCATCTATAAATCAATTATATCTGGGAAAGTGCCACTTTTTCCAGATTAATATCCTGGGTATTTTATAGGAAAAATAAAAACTAATAAAATGTGTATAAACATAGCTACTTCATTAGATGCTTAATGTGCCTTAATAGTTCAATTGGTGCATAAGATTATATGGATTGTCCACTTCCATAAATCAATGTGTTTGCTAACTATAACAGGTACCTTTATTGTACTATTAGTTGAAATCATTATAACATTTATAGCAGTAAATTGTCTAGCTACGTGCTTCACATTTGAAGATATAACTATTATCTACTTGACCTGCATACAGATTTCTCAGGAGACAGATAAGGTGGTCTGGTATTCCAAAAAAGGTCCAAAGCTATGGTTTTCCAGTAGTCATGTATGGATGTGAGAGTTGGACTATAAAGAAAGCTGAGTGCAGAAGAATTGATGCTTTTGAACTGTGGTGTTGGTGAAGACTCTTGAGAGTCCCTTGGACTGCAAGGACATCCAACCAGTCCATCCGAAGGGAAATCACTCCTGAATTCTCATTGGAAGGACTGATGCTGAAGCTGAAACTCCAATACTTTGGACACCTGATGCAAAGAACCAACTCACTGGAAAAGACCCTGATGCTGGGAAAGATTGAAGGCAGGAGGAGAAGGGGATGACAGAAGATGAGATGGTTGGATGGCATCACTAATGCAATGGATATGAGTTTAATTAGGCTCCAGGAGTTGGTGATGGACAGGGAAGCCTGGTGTGCTACTGTCCACAGGGTTGCAAAGAGTCATGTCTGACTGTGTGACTGAATTGAACTAAACTGATTATCTACTTACATGAAGAAAGGTGCATTTTATATTAATGTAAAATATTTAATTTTACAATAGCAAATCTGGCATTAAAGTGTAAAACATTGTGGAAATAGATTCTATTAATATTATTATCAATTACTAAAATAAAATTAGAAAGACAAGAAACTTTGATATACAGAGTCAAAAGCAGGGAAACCAAGAACACCATGATTAAAAGGATTGGTGCAGACATCAGCCTGTGTTTTCTGGACTCAAAGAAACTATAGCTATGTACTTAGATCATTTAAGTTCAATGTGGAGACTAAAAATGAGTTTCTGTAAAACCATTCTGAAACTGTCAACTCTATATATCAAATTTTACTCAGCTATTAAATTCTGACTATATTGAGGCAGCAGTCACAAATTGGAGATTTGAGGAGAATTCACCACTACAACAATTATAGGTTTCATGTTGCAGCATATTTCAAATGAAATAAAATGTTTTTTGAAGTGGAATTCATGATTTTGATCTAGTTCTCCCCCACTTTCCCTTTGGTAACCATAAATTTATTTTATATGTCTATGAGTCTGTTTCTGTTTCATAAATTTATTTGTGTCATAGTTTAGATTTCACATATAAGTGATATCACGTGGTATTTGCCTTTATCTTTCTGACTTACTTCACTTAATATAATCATCTCTAGGTCCATCTATGTTGTTTCAAATGGCCTTGCCTCATTATTTTCTGTAACTGAATGATATTCCATTGTGTGTGTGTGTATATATATATGTATATATGAATATATATATTCATATATACACATTCACATTCATATATATATATATATATATGAATGTGAATGTGTTAGTCACTCAGTTGTGTCTGACTCTTTGCAAGTCCATGGACGTTAGCCATCCAAGCCCCTTTGTCCATGGAACTCTCAAGGCAAGAATACTGGAGTGGGTTGCATTTCCTTCCCCATGGGATCTTCCCAGCACAGGGACTGAACCTGGGTCTCCCACATTGCAGGCAGATTCTTTACTGTCTGAGACATCAGAGAAGCTATATATATAGGTATATATGCCACATCTTCTTTATCCATACATCTGTTGATGGACTTTTAGGTTGCTTTCCTGTTTTGGTTATTGCAAACTCTTCTGCTCTGAACATTGGAGTGCATGTATCTTTTCAAATTAGAGGTTTGTCTGGATGCAAGCCCAAGAGTAGAATTTTGGGATTATATGGCAACCCTATTTTAGTTTTTTAAAGAATCTGCACGCTGTTTTCCATAGTGGCTGCACCAATCTACATTCCCACCAACAATTAGGAGGGTTCTGTTTTCTTTGCATCTTCTTCAGCACTTGTTAGTTGTAGACTTTTAAATGATGACCAATCTGACTGGTGTGGGGTGTCATCTTATTGTAGCTTTGATTTGCATTTCTCTAACCTAGATAGTATA
The DNA here is from genome assembly GCA_006410635.1 of Cephalophus harveyi. Taxonomy (NCBI): domain Eukaryota; kingdom Metazoa; phylum Chordata; class Mammalia; order Artiodactyla; family Bovidae; genus Cephalophus; species Cephalophus harveyi. The sequence goes on along the minus strand of SJYT01070264.1, from coordinate 62,644 downwards.
TTCAAAAGCAGAGACATTACTTTGCCAGCTAAGGTCCGTCTAGTCAAGGCTATGGTTTTTCCTGTGGTCATGTATGGATGTGAGAGTGGGACTGTGAAGAAGGCTGAGTGCCGAAGAATTGATGCTTTTGAACTGTGGTGTTGGAGAAGACTCTTGAGAGTCCCTTGGACTGCAAGGAGATCCAACCAGTCCATTCTGAAGGAGATCAGCCCTGGTATTTCTTTGGAAGGAATGATGCTAAAGCTGAAACTCCAGTACTTTGGCCACCTCACGCGAAGAGTTGACTCATTGGAAAAGACTCTGATGCTGGGAAGGACTGGGGGCAGGAGGAGAAGGGGACGACAGAGGATGAGATGGCTAGATGGCATCACAGACTCGATGAACGTGAGTCTGAGTGAACTCCGGGAGATGGTGATGGACAGGGAGGCCTGGCATGCAGTGATTCATGGGGTCACAAAGAGTCGGACACGACTGAGCGACTGAACTGAACTGAATAGTTAGCAATTTTGAGCATTCTTTTCATGTACCTATTGGCCATGTATGTCTTCTTTGAAGAAATGTCTATTTAGGTCTTCTGTCCATTTTTTGATTGGGCTGTTTGGTTTTAAATTTTTTATTAAGTTGTCTGAGCTGTTTGTGTATTTTAGAAATTAAGCCGTTGCCAGTTGCAGCACTTTAATTGTTTTCTCCCAGTCCATAGGCTGTCTTTTGTTTTATTCATGGTTCCCTTTGCTGTGCAAAAGCTTTTTTGATTAGTTCCTATTTGCTAATTTTTGCTTTTATTTCTGTTGCCTTGGAAGACTGACCCAAGAAAAAACATCAGTACAATTTACGTCAGAAAATGTTTTGCCTGCGTTCACTTATAGGAGTTTTATAATATCATGTCTTATAAGTCTTTAATCCATTTTGAGTTCATTTTTGTGAATAGTGTGAGGGTGTGTTCTAACTTCATTGACTTATATGTGGTGTCCAACTTTCCCAGCACCAGTTGCTGAGGAGACTATCTTTCTCTCATTACATAAGCATGCCTCCTTTGTTGAAGGTTAATTGACTGTAGGTGTGTGGGTTTATTTCTGGGCTCTCTATTCTGTTCCCTTGATCCTTGTGTCCATTTTTTTTTCCCCCAATACCACACTGTTTTGATTACTGTAGCTTTGTTGTGTAGTCTGAAGTCTGGGAGGATTATACTTCTTGCTTTCTTCTTTTTCCTCAGGATTGTTTTGGCAATTCTGGATCTTTTATGGTCCCAAAGAAATTTTAGGATTATTTGTTGAAAATCTAATGGCTAACTTGATAGGGTTCACATTAATCCGTAGATGTTGTGGATTTTATGACCAATTAATTTAATGGTATTAATTCTTCCAATCCAAGAACATGGGATAATTTTCCATTTCTTCGAATCATCTTTAGTTTCCTTCATCAATGTTTTAAAGTTTTAAGTATCTAAGTCTCTGTGGGAAGTAGCAAAATGAATGCATAATGTTATTTAAGTAATATCAGTCATTGTTATTTGAATATATTACTGTATCTGTTATATATTTCATTATAAAGGCATATTTGAATATTATCATTGTTGACTATTGGAGGTTTAGATATGCTTTGAATGGTAAAAGGAGAGAATTTGTAACTTGTGGTCCTGTAAATTTTTTTCGCTGTATTACTAAACAGATATTGAGATCAAATATATTTCAGTAGCCAGGCACTGAATATAAGTATAGATAGAATCTGTTCTTCTAATAGAGAATACACTTCAATTAATACTAAATTTGACATTGTGTAAGGAGTACGTCAAGGCTGTATATTTTCACCCTGCGTATTTAACTTATATGCAGAGTACATCATGAGAAACGCTGGACTGGAAGAAACAAGCTGGAATCAAGATTGCCGGGAGAAATGTCAATAACCTCAGATATGCAGATGACACCACCCTTATGGCAGAAAGTGAAGAAGAACTAAAAAGCCTCTTGATGAAAGTGAAAGAGGAGAGTGAAAAAGTTGGCTTAAAGTTCAACTTTCAGAAAACTAAGATCATGGCATCTGGTCCCATCACTCCATGGGAAATAAATGGGGAAACAGTGTCAGACTTTAGTTTTTTGGGCTCCAAAATCACTGCAGATGGTGATTGCAGCCATGAAATTAGAAGACGCTTACTCCTTGGAAGAAAAGTTATGACCAACCTAGATAGCATATCCAAAAGCAGAGACATTACTCTGCCAACTAAGGTCCATCTAGTCAAGGCTATGGTTTTTCCTGTGGTCATGTATGGATGTGAGAGTTGAACTGTGGAGAAGGCTGAGCACCTAAGAATTGATGCTTTTGAACTGTGGTGTTGGAGAAGACGCTTGAGAGTCCCTTGGACTGCAAGGAGATCGAACCAGTCCATGCTGAAGGAGATCAGCCCTGGGATTTCTTTGGAAGAATGATGCTAAAGCTGAAGCTCCAGTACTTTGGCCACCTCATGCGAAGAGCTGACTCACTGGAAAAGATTCTGATGCTGGGAGGGACTGGGGGCAAGAGGAGAAGGGGACGACAGAGGATGAGATGGCTAGATGGCATCACGGACTCAATGGACGTGAGTTTGAGTGAACTCTGGGAGTTGGTGATGGACAGGGAGGCCTGGCGTGCTCTGATTCATGGGGTTGCAAAGAGTCGGACACGACTGAGTGACTGAACTGAACTGAACCATGTAAGAATTTACAATATTGGTAATAGTTCTCCAGAGAAAAATAATCAATAGAAAGTGAATTCGTGTCTGACTCTTTGTGACCCCATGGACACCAGGCTCCTCCTTCCATGGGATTTTCTAGGCAAGATTACTGGAGTGGGTTGCCATTTTTTTTTCCACGGAACTTCCCGACCCAGGGATCGAGCTCAGGTCTCCCACATTGTAGACAGATACTTTACTGAGCCACCAGGGAAGTCAAAAATAATCAATAGGATATGTGTTATTTAGTGGCTAAGTTGTGTGTGACCCTTTTGGGACCTCATGGATTGCAGCCTGCCAGGCTCCTCTGTTCATGGGATTTCCCACCCAAGAATACTAGAATGAGTTGTCATTTCTTTCCCTAGGGGATCTTCTCAACCCAGGGATCAAACCTGTGTCTTCGGCATTAGCAGACACTCTTTACCAGTGAGTCACCTGGGAAGCCCTAAGATATGTGTGTATATAGAAAAAAAATATTTTAAGGAATTTGGTCACATGATTGTCGGGGTTGCCATGTCTCAAATCTGCAGGGCAGGCTGGCAGGCTGGAGACCCAGGGAAAACCTGATATGATAGTTCAAGACAAAAGGCAACCTGTAGGCAAACTTCTCAGTTTTTCTCTATTTTGGCCTTCAAGTGATTGGATGAGGCTCACCCACATTATGAAGAGTAATCTGGTTTTCTCAAAGTCTATAGGTATAAACATCAATCTCCTTTAAAATATTCCTTTACAGCAAATCTGAACTGGTGTTTGAACAGACACCTTTGTACCATGGCATAGTCATATTGATGCATAAAATTAACCAACAGTTCTTAAATCATGACCTTATACATCATAATATTGAACTTCATTTTTTTCTTTAATTAAGTAATGGAAGTCAAACAGCAAGTTCAGACTGTTTAATGAATTATGAAGTCTAGTGTTTAGAATAGTCCAAGAGCTTTATGTAAGGAGAGATAAAAAATGTTTGATTTCATGATATTCCCAGATCTTGGCTGCTCAGAAAGAATAGACGGGAATGATAGGTCTCCTGAACCTTACTAAACATAAAATAGAAACGATTCAAGATGTATATTGTTCTATCAAACCCTGCAGGGGAGATGGCAAGCAGGTTCTCAGGAAGAGATAGAGGCCTTATCAGTAAGGGATCCTCAGAATGCAAGGTATTTATTCCCATAAAGAGAAGTTGATGAAGAAACTGCAATTATTCAGTAAAAAAGTACAACTGATGCATGTAAATATACAAAGTCAATCATCATTATTCATGGATTCCGTATTTGCAAATTTTCCTACTCACTAAAATTTATATGTAATCCTCCAATTAATGTTCCTTGGCCCTTTTGTGTCATTTGCAGACAGGCACAGAGAGATGGAAAATTTGAATCACTTCATGTTTCAATCTAAGGCCAAAAAAGGTGGCTCTAATTTATTGTTTCAGCTTTTATACTATAAATATATCCTTTCCATGATATATTTAATATCATATTTTTTGGATTGTTGTGCCTTTTGCCGATGATTTCACTGTTTAAAGTGTCCCCGAAGGAAAGTTCTGGCCAACCTAAATAGCATATTCAAAAGCAGAGACATTACTTTGCCAACAAAGGTCCATCTAGTCAAGGAAATGGTTTTTCCAGTGGTCATGTATGGATGTGAGAGTTGGACCTGTGAAGAAAGCTGAGTGCCAAAGAATTGATGCTTTTGAACTGTGGTGCTGGAGAAGACTCTAGAGAGTCCCTTGGACTGCAAGGAGATCCAAGCAGTCCATCCTAAAGGAGATCAGTCCTGGGTGTTCATTGGAAGGACTGATACTGAGCCTGAAACTCCAATACTTTGGCCACCTGTTGCGAAGAGTTGATTCATTGGAAAAGACCGTGATTTTGGGAGGGATTGGGGGCAGGAGGAGAAGGGGATGACCGAGGATGAGGTGACTGGATGGCATCACCGACTCAATGGATATGAGTTTGGGTATACTCCGGGAGTTGGTGATGGACAGGTAGGCCTGGTTTGCTGGAATTAATGGGGTCACAAATAGTTGGACATGACTGAGTGACTGAACTGAACTGAACTGAAAGTGTAGTGCTAAATTTCTGATCAGAGTTCCTAAGCACAAGGTTGTGGTATGTCTAAAAAAAAACAAGTGTTAGATAAGCTTTATTCAGGCATGAATTGTAGTACTGTTGGATAATATGTATTAAATACTGTGTCTAAAGTGCACATAAAAGAAGATTATGTGTTAATCTGCTGATGAAACTGTTGAGACTGGTTGAAATAAAAACTGATCTTTTCCAGTCCTGAGACTGGAATCATACAAGGACCTAACTCTAAATTTCACTTAGTAGTAAGGTTTTAGTCTTTGCTAATTGAGAGTTTCTGGTTCAGTTAAGTTGAGTGCAATCGCTCAGTCATGTCTGTTCTTTGTGACCCCATGGACTGCAGCACACCAGGCCTCCCTGTTCATCACCAACTCCCAGAGTTTACTCAGACTCATGTCTATGGAGTCGGTGATGCCATCCAACTTTCTCAATCTCTGTCATTCCCTTCTCTCACATTCAATCTTTCCCAGCATCAGGCTCTTTTCAAATGAGTCAGTTCTTCGCATCAGGTGGCCAAAGTATTGGACCTTCAGCTTCAGCATCAGTCCTTCCAATGAATATTCAGGACTGATTTCCATTAGGATGGACTGGTGGATCTCCTTGCTATCCAAGGGACTCAAGAGTCTTCTCCAACACCACACAGTTCAAAAGCATCAAGTCTTTGGCACTCAGCTTTCTTTATAGTTCAACTCTCACTTCTATAGATGACTACTGGCAAAACCATAGCTTGACTTGATGGACCTTTGTGTGCAAAGTAATGTATGCTTTTTAACATGCTGCCTAGGTTGGTCATAACTTTTCTTCCAAGGAGCAAGCGTCTTTTAATTTCATGGCTGCAGTCACCATTTGCAGTGATTTTGGAGGCCCCCCCCCCCCGAAATAAACTCTGTCATCACTCTTTCCACTGTATCCCCATCTATTTCCCATGAAGTGATCGATTGGACGCATTAATTTTCTGAATGTTGAGCTTTAAGCCAACTTCATTCTTCTTTTTCACTTTCAGCAAGAGGCTCTTTAATTCTTCTTTGCTTTCTGCCATAAGCTTATTTATGTTTCTCCCAGCAATTTGATTCCAGCTTGTGCTTCATCTAATTCAGCATTTCTCATGATGTACTCTGCATATAAGTTAAATAGCAAAGTGACAATATACAGCCTTGATTTACTCCTTTCCCGATTTGGAACCAGTCTGTTGTTCCAAGTGGATGTAACTCCCAAACATCATCTTTTAATCTTCTCTCTAAGTGGTCTAACTGTTGCATTTTGACCTGCATACAGATTTCTCAGGAGGCAGGTAAGGTGTCTGGTATTCTCATCTCTTTAAGAATTTTCCAGTTTGTTTATATCCACACAGTCAAAGGCTTGACATAGTCAATACAGCAGAAGTAGATGTTTTTTTGGAACTCTCTTGCTTTTTTGAAGATCCAACTGATGTTGGCAGTTTGATCTGTGGTTCCTCTGCCTTTTCTAAATATTGCTTGAACATCTGGAAGTTCATGGTTCATGTACTGTTGAAGCCTGGCTTGGAAAATTTTGAGCATTACTTTGCTAGCATGTGAGATGAGTGCAATTGTGTGGTAGTTTGAGCATTCTATGGCATTCTCTTTCTTTGGGGATTGAAATAAAAACTGATCTTTTCCAGTCCTGTGGCCACTGCTGAGTTTTCTGAATTTGCTGGCATATTGAGTGTAGCACTTTTCCAGCATCATCTTTTAGGATTTGAAATAACTCAACTGGAATTCCATCACCTCCACTAGCTTTGTTCATAGTGATGCTTCCTAAGGCCCACTTGACTGCATTCCAGGATGTCTGGCTCTAGGTCAGTGATCATACCATCATGATTATCTAGGTCGTAAAGGTCTTTTTTATATGGTTCTTTTGTGCATTCTTGCCACCACTTCTTAATATTTTTTGCTTCTTTTAGGTCCATACCATTTCTCTCCTTTATTGTGCCCATCTTTGCATGAAAATTCCCTTGGTATCTTTGATTTTCTTGATGATATCTCTAGTCATTCCCATTCTATTGTTTTCCTCTATTACTTTGCATTGAACATTGAGGAAGGCTTTCTCATCTCTCCTTGCTATTCTTTGGAATTCTGCATTCAGATGGGTATATCTTTCTTTTGGTCCTTTGCCTTTCACTTCTCTTATTTTCTCAGCTATTTGTAAGGCCGCCTCAGACAACTATTTTACCTTTCTGCATTTCTTTTTCTTGGGATGGGCTTGATCTCTGTCTCCTGTACAGTGTCATGAACCCCTGTCCATAGTTCTTCAGGCACTTCGTCTATCAGATCTCATCCCTTGAATCTATTTGTCACTTCCACTGTATAGTTATAAGTGATTTGATTTAGGTCATACCTGAATGGTCTAGTGGTTTTCCATACATTCATCAATGTAAGTCTGAATTTGGCAATAAGGAATTCATGATCTGAGCCACATTCAGCTCCTGGTCTTGTTTTACTGACTGTATAGTGCTTCTCCATTTTTGGCTGCAAAGAATATAATCAATCTGATTTTGGTATTGACTATCTTGTGATGTCCATGTGTAGAGTTTTCTCTTGTGTTGTTGAAAGAGGGTGTTTGCTGTGACCAGTGTGTTCTCTTAGCAAAACTCTGTTAGCCTTTGTCCTGTTCATTCTGTACTCCCAGGCCAAATTTGCCCATTGCTTCAGGTATTTCTTGACTTCCTACTTTTGTATTCCAGTCCCCTATAATGAAAAGGACATCTTTTTTGGGTGTTAGTTCTAGAAGGTCTTGTTCGTGTTCATAGAACTAATCAACTTCAGCTTCTTCAGCATTGTTGGCTGAGGCAACGACTTGGATTACTGTGATACAGAATGGTTTGCCTTGGAAGTGAGAAGAGATCATTCTGTCATTTTTGAGACTGCATCCAAGTACTGCATTTAGGACTCTTTTTTTGACTATGATGGCTATTCCATTTCTTCTAAGGGATTCTTTCCCACAGTAGTAGATGTAGTGGTCATCCGAGTTAAATTCACCAATTCCAGTCCATTTTAGTTTGCTGATTCCGAAAATGTCATTGTTCACTCTTGCCATCTCCTGTTTGACCACTTCCAATTTGCCTGATTCATGGACATAATATTCCAGGTTCCTATGCAATATTGTTCTTTACAGCATCGGACCTTTCTCCCACCACCAGTCACATCTACAACTGGGTGTTATTTTTGCTTTGGCTCCGTCTCTTCTTTCTTTATGGAATTATTTCCCTACTGATCAGTAGCATACTGAGCTCCTACAGACCTGGGGAGTTCATCTTTCAGTGTTCTATTTTTTTGCCTTTTCATACTGTCATGAGGTTCTTAAGGCAAGAATACTGAAATGGTTTGCCATTCCCTTCTCCAGTGAACCACATTTTGTCAGAATTTTCCACCATGGCCTGGTGTTCCTTTTTACTTTACAGTGTACGAGTACTGTAGTTAATGAGAATCAACTGCATATATGGCTTCAAGTGTGGTGTGTGTGTGTGTGTGTGTGTGTGTTGAGATACCTATCTACTAATATATATAAGATTAATTAACGACAGCATTCATCAGCTAAATATTTGAGCACTTTCACTGAAAATGGAGTTTCAGTTCAAACAAAGTGTACTTAATTGCTGATGACTGTTATTTCACATCTTCACCTTTGATGCACAGACCTGATATTTGTACAATAAATATTTCAGACTGTACATATAAAATTTTGTTGATGTTTATTGACATTTTAGCCATCAGAGCAACTGCAAGACTAATAGTTATTGGAATTTTAACTATTTTCTCCCTTTTATCTGATGAGTCACTCTTGTTGTTTAAGATCTTCCTTGGGTTGAGGTTTAATCACAGGAAGTGATCACAACTCTAAACTCTCAATGAGCTCACAGACAAAAATCCTTTCACATTGCTTCCCAAGTGGATTATATAAACATTTTATACATGATAAGAATACATTAATATATATTAGTATTGTAATAATGCTATAGACAGATGGATGTAGCAAGAGATTGCAGGAGAGATTTATTTTAACTTTGGAGTAAAGATTGGTGAATTTAACTTTCAGTGAGTCATTCTCATTACATGATTTCAGAAAAAGTCACATAATTCCTTTAACCCTAGCATGTCTCAATTATAAATCAATAATAATGATGCAATTTTTAATTAACTTCAGAATAATTTATACTCATTTAAACTTTTAAATGTACACATCCTTGACTTCTGACAAATATATACACTTGTGTTCCACTCTCAGGTCCAGAGTAGCTGCTCTGCTCATGCGAAACATTTGGTGTTGTCCATCTATGTATATAAACCGTAGCTCTCCCCAGGTGACTTTCAGGGGATTCCATTAACTCCTCGCATAACATTTCTAAGCAGCTCCCTACTTTGGTGTGTTCCTGCAGATGACAACCAGTCTGCTTCCCTAGACTCTGATCTTGCCTCCTGTTTACTGGAACCCCTGTGCTGTATCTGAAATTCTGTTCTCTGTGTGGCCATTGGCAAATTTTTCCCATGCATAGATCTGGCCCAATCATGGAGCTTGCCTTTTCACTATCTTAAAGTAGTTGCTTCAGATATTTCACCCAGTTTTATGGTTTATTGGGAGATAGGCATAATATATATTCTATCATTGATGGAAGAAAAGTTATGACCAACCTAGATAACATATAAAAGTCCATCTAGTCAAGGCTATGGTTTTTCCAGTGGTCCTGTATGGATGCGAGAGTTGGACTGTGAAGAAAGCTGAGCGCCGAAGAATTGATGCTTTTGAACTGTGGTGTTGGAGAAGACTCTTGAGAGTCCCTTGGACTGCAAGGAGATCCAACCAGTCCATTCTGAAGGAGATCAGCCCTGGGATTTCTTTGGAAGGAATGATGCTAAAGCTGAAACTCCAGTACTTTGGCCACCTCATGCGAAGAGTTGACTCATTGGAGAAGACTCTGATGCTGGGAGGGATTGGGGACAGGAGGAGAAGGGGACGACAGAGGATGAGATGGCTGGATGGCATCGCCGACTCAATGTATGTGAGTTTGAGTGAACTCCGGGAGATAGTGATGGACAGGGAGGCCTGGAGTGCTGCAATTCATGGGGTTGCAAAGAGTCAGATATGACTGAGCGACTGAACTGAACTGGACTGAACTGAGCATAGATTTTGCAACTGTATTGGAGAGGAGAAATCTGAAGAGGCTTATAAGTTTATTTATTCCTCTTTATTTAGGTAAACATGCTCTATTTATTTTTAGCGACTTTGTTCCCTATTCCCTCTCCCTCTAGAGATTTATGGTGCTTCAGAGGGATCTTACAATAAAACTTTTGCTATAACATATCATTTCCCCCTATCTATAAACAAATATTCTGTGAAATAATTAGAATCAGAGAGGCATTCACTCTCTGTTGATTCTTGGCTTGTAATTCTTGGCTTCCACAATAATATGTAATTTATTTTCATTTCATGGAAGCAGTGATAGGTTTACCCACTCCCTTGTCATCATTTGGGCTCTCTGGAAAGGTGAGAGAGATATGGATTTAGGCATACAGAATAGTGTTGGTAGTAACATCTGTGAAAATAAAAGTGGATCAAGAGGACAAGACAGAGTTAACCACATGTCTGGAGTGCAAATACGATGGAGCCGAGTGGGGAGGTCTGAAGTATAAATTGTCCATTCTAGATGTGCCAGTTAATGTAGAAACCAGAAGGTCATAATACCTCTTTTCAACTTAGTCATTGACTGAGGCCATCCTGAGAAGAGAGTGTTCTCAATAACTACCATCATGCTCATTCATTGGCAGAGGTGCCCCTTGAGAATAGCATGTCCTTGGCTTGCCTGGGTCATGATTTTGGAAGGTATGCTAGAGTGGAGATTTTGAAGAATGACCATATCTGAACTTTCTGCTAATGTGGCAGAAGATTGAACAAATACAGGGGAAACTGAGCAAATAAGTTAATACTTATTGCTGATTGGAGCCAGATTTAACTTAAATAAAATATTCATGGTATAAATGATAAAGCACTCTATGAGTAATATTACTTAATATATTTTCAGTAGTACAAATTCCTGTCTTCCAGCCTTTTCTTCCTGGATTTATGTTCATATTAAAGAATTTGGTCTTTGGTATTTCCAAATCATTTTAGTTCTAAATTTAATTTTCATTATACTTGTTTTTGTATTTCTGTTCTTTGAGTTTCTATAATGATTTTGATACAGTAACTTAGTCAAAGTTTACTTGGTGGCTAGAGAAAGTTAATTCAGTTTCTATAAAGTATTTCATTTCCTATCAGTAGCTCTTTTAGGCCCTGGGAGAATCTGCCTTATCTCTATTATTTTCACTCTCTTCAAAGTAAACAGAGGCAGGTATTGTTATCACATCTTAGGAACAGGAAAGTTGAGCCCTGGAAATTTAATGGCTTGCCAAGGTCATTTTCACTTGAAAACACAGCTGAATCCATATTGCATGTATAGAATAAAGATTTCTTTTAAAATAATTCAATATAATTATATATTTGGATATTTGCAAAAGGTTATGATTTTTAAAATAAGCAGAAAAATAAGCTGTATCTTGGCACCTAGCCAATCAATGCATTGACTATTATGTAGATTTATGTACAAAAATAAGGTAGCTAGGCAAGGCTTTAAAACATAAAAAATATACAGTAATTTCTCATTTCCATTTGTGCCATGAACTCATTAGAAAAATGAAGACCTCCTCTGTTTTTACAACTCTCAATCCTACCCTAGTGACATCTATTTGATTGCTTATAAGGCTCTAATACAGGTAACTACTAACCATATTATTGACAACCAAGCTTCCATTAGCCAATTTCATGGAAGACTAATCTATTTGCATTTGGCAGGATAAAATTATTTCTATATCTGTGCAAATTATACTATTTTGTAATTTATATTACAACTTTTGATTGCCCTTTCAATGCAA
>SJYT01070264.1:25597-50697 GCA_006410635.1 Cephalophus harveyi | reverse complement strand
GATTGCCCTTTCAATGCAATTTGTAGTATTTATTTTTTAAAGCTTAGATTTTATGTAGATATTTAGACTAGCTAAAATAATCACAAATATAATATTTTTACAATATTAAAGGTAAACTTTTGAAATTAAACTCTCCATTAAATATTTTCATTAGTATAACATATTTGAAGTTTGAAGTATATCCGCATCATTGTTTGATGCCTGCTAGAGAAATTAGAAAAAAATTGTGATCTACTTTAAACGTGAGTATATGGATTGTATGGAAAATTAAGAATTGCATAGAATTATCGCTGTTTACTATTGTGTTTCTATGTAATGGCTATATGATGTTTAATAGGCTACTAGAAACCAGGCATCTCTTTCTATACCAGTTTTATTGACCTTGCAAATGTGATACATCATTGTTTACTGTTTTGGGCTGAAGCATTTTAAAGGGCATGCTGGGTCATTTTATAATACATTTTATAAAAATATATCATTTTAATGACCAGCAGTTATCCTCCTTTAATAGTATTCTTTTTCTTTTATGTCAAGATTCTTGGAAATTTCATGATTATAATTAGAAGGAAGAAGCAATTTATTATAAGCAAACAATTAAGTATTTTCTCTTTCCAGAAACAATAAGTTAAAAAACTTTAAATATGGTAATAAACAATGAAAGAAACAAAACTTAAACTTATATTTATATGCAATTTTACATTTATTTTCCCATAAAGTAGATTGTCTTTAATCCCTTTTTCATGTGTCAATTAATTTCTTACCCTCTCACAAATAATACTGAGTTAATGTAACCCAGTGTAAAATATAATTCCCTAATTTTATCTTGGAGACAAGTAGCTTATTTTAGTTCCAACAATTCTATTGTGATCAAAACATAGAAGTATTAACATGTCCCTTTTTAAAGCTTCACTTGGTGAAAGCAAATACTTTTACCAAGTACTTGCACTGCTAAATGTTAGATTATATGTTTAAATAAAATTACAAGTGTGTTTAAGGTTCTCCAGAGAAACAACCAATATATATAGATGATAGATAGATAGACTGAAATAGATATATGTTTTCATGAGATTATGAGGATTGACTCACATGATTATGGAGGCTAAGAAGGTTCACAATATGCCATCTGCAGGCTGAAAACCCAAGAAAGCCCATGATGTAGTTCCAGTCTGAGTCTGAGGGCCTGAGAACCAGTAGAACTGATGGTATAAGTCTTGTTCAAGAGCAGGAGAAGACTGATATCCCAGCTTGGCAGTCAGGCAGAGAGAGTGAATTCTCCCTTCCTCCACTTTTTTTCATTTTATTCAGACCCTCAATGGATTAGATGATGCTCACCCACCTGGAAGGCCTTCTCCTTTACTCAGTCTGTGTATTCAAATGCTAATCTATATCTATCAAATGCTAATATATATATATATATATATATATATATATTTTTTTTTTTTTTGCTAGGAATCCTAACAAATCTGGGAATCATGTGGAAGCTAACACAAAATTAACTACACATTTTCTATATTTCAAAACTTATGTAATTCAAATTGCAGCTCAGTGTTTCTCAGTCAGTGCCTTTTGCATAGGATAGATGCTGTCTACATGGTATACACAAAAATGTTTTTATATTTATCTTATAAAAGAAAATTATGTTAGAAAGGCATCCAATCAAGAACTTTAAGGTAAAATAAAGTTTGACCTTGTAACTCAGGTAATTTTGATATTCTGTGTTTGCCCTGTGACTTATTAAGAAATATGGTTCATATAAATATTCCTTTTGTAGAACCAGCAGACAAAATCTAATCATGAGCACAAAGAAATACTAACCCTGTTGGCCCAAATTAACTGATCCTATGCTCTAACAAATGTCAAGCAATGAAGGGAAATTTTATTTTAGCATATTAGTGCAATTGAAGGGCATAAATTTATCATTTTACACATTAATGCTGTTTAATATATAATATTTTATATATAATAAGATTTAATATATAATAAAATCTATCTAATTTTAAAAAACAATATTGCCATGAATATGTTGCAGGAAGGGGGGCACCTTCCAGGGCCCAAGAGTGAGCTTTTGTTAACGCTTGGAGAAGAATTTTCTGAGGAGACACACTAGCTGACAAAGCAAGTCTTTATTGGAAAGGGGCACTGGGATGGAGCAGTTCAGTTCAGTTCAGTTCAGTCACTCAGTCGTGTCCGACTCTTTGCGACCCCATGAATCCCAGCACGCCAGGCCTCCCTGTCCATCACCAGCTCCTGGAGTTCACTCTTACTCTGGTCCATCGAGTCGGTGATGCCATCCAGCCATCTCATCCTCAGTCGTCCCCTTTTCCTCCTGCCCCCAATCCCTCCCAGCATCAGAGTCTTTTCCAATGAGTCAACTCTTCGCATGAGCAGTACGGTAAGGGAATCCAGGAGAACTGCTCTGCTATATGGCTTGCTGCCTTGGGTTTTATGGTGATGGGATTAGTTTCTGGGTTGTCTTTGGCCAATAATTCTGACTCAGGGTCCTTCCTGGTGGTGCATGCATTGCTCAGCCAAGATGGATGCCAGTGAGAAGGATTCCAGGGTGAAAGGACACATGGTGTCTCCTTTTGACCATTTCCAAACTCTTCCATTTGGTGGTGGTTTGTTAGTTCTGTGATCTTTACCAGGACCTCCTGTTGTAAAATAACTCACACAAATGGTTACTATGATTCCTGGCCAGGGTGGGTGGTTTCAGTCAGTGTGCTTCCCCTAACAACTAGATATGTTTATTTAAGGTGATAAATCAATTAATAGAAAACTTTGGACATATGCATTCTTCTCCTTGTTGCTAATACAGTATCTTTTTAATTTGTTTACTTCTGTAACTCTTGTGACTTGAAATAAAATCTTCACTTGTTTTCTTTACTCCTAGTCTAAAGTACCACAGCATACAACTCAGTTGGGGTGAATTTTGTACCTCAGGCTTTTTTTCCTGCTCCTCTTAAGAATTTAATTAGCTAATTAGCTTTCTCAGGTGTAAGCAACAGATGCCTTACATCTGTTCATAATATGTGACTAGCCAGGAGCACTTTTCCCCCCAAATTTGGACTGAAGAAATTCATTATGTCTCTTTAGTTGGCTTTTTCTTGCACACATGATTCCAGCTAGTCCTGAAGCTAATATGTTGGTCCTTAATATTATTTCTCCCCAAGGAAACCAATCTACATTGAATCTTCAGTTGTGCAAAAGGATCAATTATTGTTTCTCTCTTTCTACTCCTATCTAGGTCCCTAACTTTTGCCTATGTCTTCATGCTACCTGCATATAAAGAGTGCATTTTTTGTTGTTGTTGTTGTTTTGATGCAGTTTAACTTTTACAGAACAGATACTTTCTCACTATCTTTTGGCACACGTGAGGACTTTTCCCCCACCACAGAGGCATACGTAATCTATTTATATGACCTGGTGTTCTTAAAAACAAGCAACAAAAATGACTGGCTAATCTGAGTCAAAATTATTTTATGGACTTCATATTTTGCTTAGAGAATCATCCAGAAGAATCGAGGGATCTGTTGGGAAATAGAAAACAAAGGGAAGCTGCAAAGTCAGAACTTAGGAAAAGTCATAGGACAGAACATTCTGAGTAAAAGTCATTTGATTGCCCACCAACGCTGCCAACACTTAAGTACTGGCGGGTACCCTGCTATCTGTGCAAAATGGATATTGTTGCTTTTACTGTGGCTATTAACATGGAATCTTCACATTTTGTTACTGTGGTTCCTGGTTCAACTCTGGTACTGAAGCCATTTGGGCCTAGATCACAAATTCACAAGAAGTTTAAAACCAGTCTTTCACTGGAAATTAACAGTGGAAGGCAATCCAAATATTAGCAAATTGCAAGGAACCACACTAATTATACAAATGCAGAAATCCTACTTCAGTGCAGAAAAATTTATATCATGTAGAATCATAAATTCAAATACCTAAAATCATACAGCATACATCTACAGTGTTTTTGTTAAAAAAACTTTCTAGGGTGATGAAAAACTTGTATATTCTGTTGATAAATGGTAAAGTATTTTCCCAAAATCCATCAAATCCATCAAATATATGTGTGTGTATGCACACACACGTTAATAGTTAAAAATTACATTGTGTAAGAATCTACATCTGTATAATCATTTGATATATACTACTGAGTATATCTGATATCCCATTTCTAATCTACACACTTAATATATAGATCATATAAGCATTATATACTTATTATATAGTAGAAATTATAGAAATATAATTCACATGTACATACATACATCCACATACCCCAAGGTACAGATGTTCATGAGAAAAAGATCCAATAGAATCCAAAATCAGAATTTGCAAATATCCTATTTAATGAGTGAAAATGTATTTCTTACTATGATCCACATATATACTTCATGTACAACATTAGATAGTTTTTGTCAATATTTTTGAGCCAAAATGTCTTTATTGTTTCTAAATTTTATTCTTCTTTTTTAAGTTAAAAGTAGAAAGGATTTGTCAGCAATTTCCAAGATAAAGCAGTAATTATTAGGCTGTAATTCAAGTTTTATCATATCACATTTGTACCACTATAATTGAGTCCTCAGGCTTTTCAAATACACTTTTCTTATATATTTTGTTATTTATAATTATACTTTAAGAAAATCACTTCTCAATTATTCAGAATTGAGGGGAAAATCAAACCTTATTTTGAGCTAGAATATTCAATAAATTTTTCAAAGGAATAAATAATTTCTTCTTCAAATACTACAGCTATTCCTCTTAACAATACCACCTTAGCTAACAAATATTTTGTCTGACAGTCCTAGTGTTCAAAGTCACAGTACAAAAATTACAACTAAATAACAATTTATGAGCATTTCCTACACCTGTCTCTTATACACATCTAGATGTGTATAAGAGACAGATATAAACATTTTATACATGATAAGAATACATTAATATATATTAGTATTGTAATAATGCTATAGACAGATGGATGTAGCAAGAGATTGCAGGAGAGATTTATTTTAACTTTGGAGTAAAGATTGGTGAATTTAACTTTCAGTGAGTCATTCTCATTACATGATTTCAGAAAAAGTCACATAATTCCTTTAACCCTAGCATGTCTCAATTATAAATCAATAATAATGATGCAATTTTTAATTAACTTAAGAATAATTTATACTCATTTAAACTTTTAAATGTACACATCCTTGACTTCTGACAAATATATACACTTGTGTTCCACTCTCAGGTCCAGAGTAGCTGCTCTGCTCATGCGAAACATTTGGTGTTGTCCATCTATGTATATAAACCGTAGCTCTCCCCAGGTGACTTTCAGGGGATTCCATTAACTCCTCGCATAACATTTCTAAGCAGCTCCCTACTTTGGTGTGTTCCTGCAGATGACAACCAGTCTGCTTCCCTAGACTCTGATCTTGCCTCCTGTTTACTGGAACCCCTGTGCTGTATCTGAAATTCTGTTCTCTGTGTGGCCTCTGTTAGGTTCATGAGATGTGTATAAGAGACAGGAGTAATACAAGACTCCAGGAGATGGTGATGGACAGGGAGGCCTAGCGTGCTGTTATTCTTGGGGTCTCAAAGAGTCGGACACAACTGAGTGACTGAACTGAACTGAACTGAATACAAGACAGCTGTGGAAGTTCAATATGAAAATGAATGGCAAAGAGGAGTCAGGAATATATGAAACATTATGAATCTTTCTCAGATTAAGCCCCTGCTCCATCCATAATTGTGTTATATTCCAGCCCCTGCTGAGATTATTTTTCATCCTTTACCCAAACATTATCTGTTTTTACACTTGGATCTGAGGCTAGAAATTTTATTTACCAATTCATTGTATGCTTTAGGTAATAAAATGTAGACTTCTCGCTACTTCTTATAAACTTTAGTTCAGTTCAGTAGCTAAGTCATGCCTGACTTTTTGTGACCCCGTGGACCACAGCAGGCCAGGACTCCCTGTCCATCAATGACTCCTGGGGTTTACCCAAACTCATGTCCATTGAGTCAGTTATGCCATCCAACCATCTCATCCTCTATCGTCCCCTTCTCCTCCTGCCTTCCATCTTTCTCAGCATCAGGGTCTTTTCATTTGAGTCAGCTCTTCACATTAGGTGGCCAAAGTATTGGAGTGTCAGCTTCAACATCAGTTCCATTAAAACTGAGGACTGATCTCTTTAGGATGGATTGGTTGGATTTCCATGCAGTCCAAGGACTCTAAGAGTCTTCTCCGACATCACCTTTCAAAACCTTCATTTCTTCAGCGCTCAGCTTTCTTTATAATCCAACTCTCACATCCATACATTACTAGACGGATGTTTATAGGCAAAGTAATTTCTCTGCTTTTTAATGTACTATCTAGGTTGGTCATAACTTTCCTTCCAAGAGGTTCAGTTCAGTTCAGTCGCTCAGTCGTGTCCGACTCTTTGCAACCCCATGAATCGCAGCACGCCAGGCCTCCCTGTCCATCACCAACTCCTAGAGTTCACTCAAACTCATGTCCATCGAGTCGGTGATGCCATCCAGCCATCTCATCCTCTGTTGTCCCCTTCTTGTCCTGCTCCCAATCCCTCCCAGCATCAGGGTCTTTTCCAATGAGTAAACTCTTTGCATCAGGTGGGCAAAATATTGGAGTTTCAGCTTCAGCATCAGTCCCTCCATTAACACCCAGGACTGATATCCTTTAGGATGGACTGGTTGGATCTCCTTGCAGTCCAAAGGACTCTCAAGAGTCTTCTCCAACACTACAATTCAAAACTATCAATTCTTCCTCGCTCAGCTTTCTTCACAGTCCAAATCCCACATCCATACATGAGTACTGGAAAAACCATAGCCTTGACTAGACGGACCTTTGTTGGCAAAGTAATGTCTTTGCTTTTGAATATGCTGTCTAGGTTGGCCATAACTTTCCTTCCAAGGAGTAAGTGTCTTTTAATTTCATGGCTGCAGTCACCATCTGCAGTGATTTTGGAGCCCCCCAAAATAAAGTCAGCCACTGTTTCCATGGTTTCCCCATCTATTTGCCTTGAAGCGATGGGACAGGATTCCATGATTCTTAGTTTTCTGAATGTTGAGTTTTAAGCCAAATTTTTCACTCACCTCTTCCACTTTCATCCAGAGGCTCTTTAGTTCTTCTTCACTTTCTGCCTTAAGGGTGGTATCATCTGCATATCTGAGGTTACTGATATTTCTTCTTGTAATCTTGATTCCAGCTTGTGCTTCATCCAGCCCAGAATTTCTCATGATGTACTCTTCATACAATTTAAATAAGCAGGGTGCCAATATACAGCCTTGATATACTCCTTTTCCTATTTGGAACTAGTCTGTTGTTCCATGTCAAGTATGAATTGTTGCTTCGTGACCTGCATACAGATTTCTCAAGAGGCAGGTCAGGTGGTCTGGTATTCCCATTTCTTTCAGAATTTTCCCGTTAATTGTTATCCACACAGTCAAAGGCTTTGGCATAGTTAATGAAGCCGAAATAGATGTTTTTCTGGAACTCTGTTACTTTTTTGATGATCCAGCAGATGTTGGCAATTTGATCTCTGGTTCCTCTGCCTTTTCTAAAACCAGCTTGAACATATGAAGTTCACAGTTCACATATTGCTAAAGCCTGGCTTGGAGAATTTTGAGCATTACTTTACTAGCATGTGAGATGAGTGCAATTGTGTAGTAGTTTGAGCATTCTTTGGCATTGGCTCTCTTTGAGGTTGGAATGAAAACTGATCATTTCCAGTCCTGTAGCCACTGCTGAGTTTTCCAAATTTGCTGGCATATTGAATACAGCACTTTCACAGCACCATCTTTTAGGATTTGAAATAGTTCAACTCGAATTCCATCACCTCCACTAACTTTGCAGTGATGCTTCCTAAGGCCCACTTGACTTCACATTCCAGGATATCTGGCTCTAGGTGAGTGATCACACAATCGTGATTTTCTGGGTCATGAGGATCTTTTTTGTACAGTTCTTCTGTGTATTCTTGCCCCCTTTTCTTAATATCTTCTGCTTCTGTTAGGTTCATGCCATTTCTGTCCTTTATTGAGGCCATCTTTGCATAACATGTTCCCTTTGTATCTCTAATTTTCTTGAAGAGCTCTCTAGTCTTTCCCATTCTATTGTTTTCCTCTATTTCTTTGCACTGATAACTGAGGAAGGCTTTTTTTTTTTTTTTATCTCCCCTTGCTATTCTTTAGAATTATGTATTAAAATGGGTATATCTTTCCTTTTCTCCTTTGCTTTTCACTTCTTTTCTTTTCACAGCTATTTATAAGCCCTCCTCAGACAGCTATATTGCTTTTTTGCATTTCTTTTTCTTGGGGATATATTGCTTCTTGTCTCTTGTACAATGTCATGAACCTCCGTCCATAATTCATCAGGCACTCTGTCTGTCAGATCTAGTCTCTTAAATCTATTTCTCACTTCCTGTGTATAATCGTAAGGGATTTGATTTAGATTATACTTGAATGGTCTAGTGGTTTTCCCTACTTTCTTCAATTTAAGTCTTAATTTGGGAATAAGCAGTTTATGATCTGAGCCACAGTCATCTCCCAGTCTTGCTTTTGCTGACTGCATAGAGCTTCTCCATCTTTGGCTGCAAAGAATATAATCAATCTAATTTTGGTATTGACCAACTGGTGATGTCTGTGTGTAGAGTCTTCACTTGTGTTGTTGGAAGAGGGTGTTTGCTGTGACCAGTGTGTTTTCTTGGCAAAAGTCTATTAGCCTTTGCCCTGCTCATTCTGTATTCCAAGGCCAAATTAGACTGTTACTCCAGGTGTTTCTTGACTTTCTACTTTTGCATTCCAGGCTCCTATAATGAAAAGGACTTTTTTAGGGAGTATTATTTCTAAAAGGTCTTGTATGTGTTCATAGAACCGTTCAGCTTAAGTTTCTTCAGCATTATTAGTTGGGTCATAGACTTGGATTACTGTGATATTGAATAGTTTGCCTTGGAAATGAACAGAGATCATTCTGTCATTTTTGAGATCGCATCCAAGTACTGCATTTCAGACTCTTTTGTTGACTATGATGGCTATTCCATTTCTTCTAAGGGATTCTTGCCCACAGTAGTAGATATAATGGTCATCTAAGTTAAATTCACCCATTCCAGTCTATTTTAGTTCTCTGATTCTGAAAATGTCTTTGTTCAATCTTGCCCTCTCCTGTTTGACCACTTCCAATTTGCCTTGATTCATGGATCTAACATTCCAGGTTTCTATGCAGTATTGCTCTTTACAGCATCAGGCTTTGTTTCCATCACCAGTCACATCCACAACTGGGTGTTGTTTTTGCTTTGGCTGCGTCTCTTCATTCTTTCTAGAGTTATTTCTTCACTGATCTCCAGTAGCATTTTGGGCCATCTACTGACCTGGGGAGTTCATTTTTCAGTGTTTTATCTTTTTGCCTTTTCGTACTGCTCATGGGGTTTTCAAGGCAAGAACACTGAAGTGGTTTGCCATTCCCTTCTCCAGTGGACCACATTTTGTCTGAACTCTCAACTATGACCCGTCCATCGTGGGTGGCCCTACACAGCATGGCTTAGTTTCATTGAGTTATTCAAGGCTGTAGTCCATGTGATTAGATTGATTCATTTTCTCTGATTGTGGTTTCTGTTTGTCTGCCCTCTGGTGCCCTCTCTCAGCACGTACCATCTTACTGGGGTTTCTCTTAGAAACTAAGTGAACCTATAAACCTGAATGGAGAATGAAATTAAAGATTTATTATCTTAATAGTGACTTGCATGTTTATCTTTTTGTGTAAGAAAATATGTATTGGGAGGTAGGGATACTGATGAAAACCTTCACTAACAAATTGCTTGTCAGCTGAGCATTATTATAATAGCAACATTCCAAAGCAGTTATGAAATAAGCTTGCTTTCCTGAAATTAGATCTTCAGAGAAGTTTTTAGAAAGTTCCTGAAAGCCTTACATTGAGATAACATTTATTTTAAATGCTTAGTTTTTAAGTAGACTTTTTTTGTGTGACTTTTAATGTATGAACTATTTCAAGTTTGTTTTCTGGTTTACTGATTAATTAGTAGTCTTATGCAGGGCAGTATACAGTCAGATTATTTTTCTTCATTGAAAATTGCATGCTGCAATAATTGAAATACATACCAATAAATATCTAATTACTTAGAATATAAGTTTTTTCCAAATGCAACTAAAGTAGATTTTTAAAGTTAATTCAAACTTATTTAGTGTGTGACCAACTGATGAAATATTACATTCCTAAAACTTGAATATTTGTAGTTATACATCAAATATCATAAAAAATTGTTTTTATGATATTGAGTCATCTCCAGGGAGTCAAAAAATATAGCTAATATATATGAAACAAAAATTACTGTTTTTTTCCACTGATAACTGTTTTGAAGCTGCTGCTGCTAAGTCACTTCAGTTGTGTCTGACTCTGTGTGACCCCATAGATGGCAGCCCACCAGGCTCCCCCATCCCTGGGATTCTCCAGGCAAGAACACTGGAATGGGTTGCCATTTCCTTCTCCAATGCATGAAAGTGAAAAGTGAAAGGGAAGTCGTTCAGTCGTGTCTTTTTGTGACCCCGTGGACTGCAGTTATTTCATGTTTAATTTATAAACTATAATATACATATTTATTAAATTATATTAAATAATTTAATTTAAATATAAATCATTTTTCTCTTTAGTCTCTAAGCATAGTCTTTTAAAATAAATAATTTATTATATATTATATATTAATTAAGGCAATGGCATCCCACTCCAGTACTCTTGCCTGGAAACTCCCATGGACGGAGGAGCCTGGTAGGCTGCAGTCCATGGGGTCGCTGAGTCAGACACGACTGAGCGACTTCACTTTAACTTTTCACTTTCATTCATTGGAGAAGGAAATGGCAACCCACTCCAGTGTTCTTGCCTGGAGAATCCCAGGGATGGCGGAGCCCAATGGGCTGCCATCTGTGGGGTCGCACAGAGTCGGACACGACTGAAGCGACTTAGCAGCAGCAGCAGCATATATTAATTACTAATAATTTAAACTCATCAAAAACGATATATGCTTCCAGTTCAGTCGCTCAGTCATGTCTGACTCTTTGCGACCCCATGAATCACAGCAGGCCAGGCCTCCCTGTCCATCACCAACTCCCGGAATTCACTCAAACACGTCCATTGAGTCAGTGATGCCACCCAGCCATCTCATCCACTGTCGTCCCCGTCTCCTCTTGCCCCTAATCTCTGCCAGCATCAGAGTCTTTTCCACTGAGTCAACTCTTCTCACGAGGTGGCCAAAGTACTGACTTACTATTGATATATTTAAGCAGCATATCTTCAAAGCAGTATTTTTTTATTATGCATTAAAATTGTAATTAAAATGTGACTGTTACTATGTAATTTCATCATCATTTGACATATGAAATAAAAAGAAAGAGTTTCCCTGGTAGCTCAGCTGGTAGAGTCTGCCTGCAATGCCGGAGCTCTGGGTTTGATCCCTGGGTTGGGAAGATTCCCTGGAGAAGGGAACAGCTACCCACTCCAGTATTCTGGCCTAGAGAATTACATGGACTGAGGAGAGTAGCAGGCTACAGTCCATGGAGTTGCAAAGAGTCAGACACAACTGAGCAACTAAGTACACACCCACATAAGAAGAAAATGATGACCAAAACCTTGCAGTAATGCAAACACACACACACACACACACACACCATGAGCTAAGTATGTGTACCTACTGTAGGTCTTTATTTCCTGAGAAAACAATAGTCTAATTGTTAAGTTTGGACACATATTTTAAAGAAGATCCCAGAGAGATGATATGGGGAGGGTGGTGGGAGGGGGCTTCAGGATTGGGAACTGGTGTACACCCATGGCAGATTCATGTCAATGTATGGCAAAACCAATACAGTATTGTAAAGTAAAAAAAAATAATAATAATAAAATAAATTAAATTTAAAAAGATAAAGAAGGTCACAATACATATGAATTTCTGAAATTTTGCTATCCATTAACAAAAATACAAGCATATAAGCAAACAGTTTTTGGCATAAAGCATGGGAATGCTAATTCTAAGCTGTAAACCAGTAATAAAACAAAGAATGAAAATGTGAAATTACCTCTCTTATTGTTCTTTGTGGTGATGAAGTTACTCAGTTTCCATAAAGACAATTGCTATCCACAGGGAAGCTAGAAATCAGAAAAGGAAATAAACATTTGAACTATAATAAATATTGAAATTATCAGTAGATTTTCTGTTTCAAAGTAGTCTTCTCAATGTAAATGCACATGCAAATATATATTTTCAGGTCTTTAGTAATAGTAATAACACAATACCAAATATGTTCATTGGTTAATAAGTATTGAATTATGAGCTTCTCTACCCAAAAGCAATAGACTGACAGATTGTATCATCCATACTGTTTCTCTATTTTCTGAAGATTTTGTTCTTTAATTTATAAGTTTTTCTCTGTAGAAAAGTAGAACTTTTTATTTACAGGCAAGACAGTTCAATGGTTGGGTGATTAAATAATTATAGCTCTGTCACAATTCCACTAAGTGAAATGATGAAGTAAAGATTCGAACGCCACAAAGTTTTTGATATCACAGGTTTCTGATTCATAGATTCAGTTTCCTTGCATTGGATAAATTCTCTCATTTTATGGAAAACTTAAAACTTCCTGTGCCAGAACCTTTTAGGAAGTCTCAAATTGTTAGTAAAACAATTTTATTAACTTTGCATTACCTGTATATGACCCTAAGGGTATTTTTAAGGTATTGTCTTTTCTCAGTATCCAAGCAGGCATATTTATATTACAGATCACAAACACAAAATGTAAAGTAACATACCTCAATATTCTATTAAAAGTATTTGTTTTCCCATTGGCATCCAAGTTACTATAAGTCTTTTGTGGATAGATTATCCCCTTTGCTCATTTAAAGAAGAATACAAATAAAGCATTAAAAGAATTCCAATAGTAGAAGCTTAGAAGATTTGCTCTAGCAAATATTAAAACAATAGCTATCAGGCTAAGGGTTTCACGATGGAATAAATTCTTCTTGTGACCAAAAATATATATTATTTTATGATCTCATAGAATGATATATTGTGCAGCCAAGTGTGAAAAGAAAAAGAAAGAACTTCTCTTAATAAGAAGATTGGAAACCATTTCAAAGAAAATATTCTATAGCACTGAGTATTCACTGAATTTAACTATTTTTTCCTAAAGTTTAGAGGAAGGAGACTGTTAGATTGTTTGTCCATAGATTCAACACATTGATTGCATAATATTTACTGGGAGTATTTTAGGTACCAGAGGTGCATTAGATTAAAATCAGAAAATTTCCCTGCTTTCTGGAAAATGCATCTATAGGATAAAATATAACAGATGAATAAACAGACACACAAAACAGTTTCAGTATAAGTTCTGTGAGTGAAAATCATGCACATTGAGTGGACTGACTGCTGGTTTAAATTGAAGAGATGATATTTGACCAGATCAGAATAAAACAAGATCCAGCCATGTTGCGTACATTAGGACAGCACATTTCAGGAAGCTGGGGGGAATGAGCAGTGGGCATCCTAAGATTGTTTAACCTTGTGCTTGTGTGAAGAGTTTAATGACCAAACTACTGGCTAATGATGAAAAGTGGGGGATATAAGGTTAGAAATTTACAGCAGTTAGGTCTTGTTGCAAATTCCATTTCAAGTAAAGAATTCATCCTATACAGGAAAATAATCTAAAAAAAAGGGTGGATCTATGTGTGTGTGTATGTATGTGTGTGTGTGTGTATATATATGTATACATAAATATATATATATATATGATTCACTGTTCTATACCCTACACTAAAACAACAATGTAAATCAACTATACTCAAAGTTTTGGGTTGTTTTTTTTTTTTTTAATGAATTCATTTCATGCCAAGTGGAAGAAAAGATTTTCTAATATAAAAGTAGAGAAGTGACAAACTGTATTTTTTTTTCTCTTGGTTTATGCAAAATGAATCAGGAGATTCAATGGGAAGCAAGTAAAACCAGAAGCAGGGAATCAGGACTGGAAGAAACACAAGCTGGAATCAAGATTGCCGGGAGAAATATCAATAAACTCAGATATGCAGATGACACCACCCTTATGGCAGAAAGTGAAGAGGAGCTAAAAAGCCTCTTGATGAAAGTGAAAGAGGAGAGCAAAAAAGTTGGCCTAAAGCTCAACATTCAGAAAACGAAGATCATGGCATCCAGTCCCATCACTTCATGGGAAATAGATGGGGAAACAGTGGAAACAGTGTCAGACTTTATTTTTTTGGGCTCCAGAATCACTGCAGATGGTGACTGCAGTCATGAAATTCAAAGACGCTTACTCCTTGGAAGAAAAGTTATGACCAACCTAGATAGCAGAGACATTACTTTGCCAACTAAGGTCCGTCTAGTCAAGGCTATGGTTTTTCCTGTGGTCATGCATGGATGTGAGAGTTGGACTGTGAAGAAGGCTGAACGCCAAAGAATTGATGCTTTTGAACTGTGGTGTTGGAGAAGACTCGAGAGTCCCTTGGACTGCAAGGAGATCCAACCAGTCCATTCTGAAGGAGATCAACCCTGGGATTTCTTTGGAAGGAATGATAGTGAAGCTGAAACTCCAGTACTTTGGCCACCTCATGCGAAGAGTTGACTCATTGGAAAAGACTCTGATGCTGGGAGGGATTGGGGGCAGGAGGAGAAGCGGACGACTGAGGATGAGATGTCTGGATGGCATCACAGACTCGATGGACGTGAGTCTGAGTGAACTCCGGGAGATGGTGATGAACAGGGAGGCCTGGCGTGCTGCGATTCATGGGGTCGCAAAGAGTCGGACACGACTGAGCGACTGAACTGAACTGAACTGAACTGAACAATCTTATTTTGTTGGTAACGATTAAAGTTTGTTTAAAATGAGGTCACATTTTCCGTATACATCTAAAATAATCTTTTAAATGATTGAAGATGAATTTAAAGACAGAAGATTAAAAAATGATGATTGGAAAATTACATCTTCTTTGGCTAGCTTCCCTGGTGGCTCAGATGGTAAAGCGTCTGTCTACAATGCGGTAGACCCAGGTTCGATCCCTGGGTTGGGAAGATCTCCTGGAAAAGGAAATGGCAATCCACTCCAGGACTATTGCCTGGAAAAATCCCATGGACAGAGGAGCCTGGTAGGCTACAGTCTATGGGGTCGCAAAGAGTCGGACACAACTGAGTGACTTCACTCGCTCACTTCTACTTTAGCTAGAAGGAGAAGGACATGGGACATGGAACAACAGACTGGTTCCAAATCAGAAAAGGAGCACATCAAGGCTGTATATTGGCACCTTGCTTATTTAACTTACAGGAAGTGTACATCAGATGAAATGCCACGCTGAATGAAGCACAAGTTGGAATCAAGATTGCTCAGAGAAATAACAATAACCTCAGATATGCAGTTGACACCACCCGTATGGCAGAAAGTGAAGAACTAAAGAGCCTTTTGATGAAAGTGAAAGAGAAGAGTGAAAAAGTCGGC
Source organism: Cephalophus harveyi (assembly GCA_006410635.1). NCBI lineage: Eukaryota > Metazoa > Chordata > Mammalia > Artiodactyla > Bovidae > Cephalophus > Cephalophus harveyi. The sequence continues at coordinate 35,190 of SJYT01070264.1, read as the reverse complement.
TTAAAACTCAATATTCAGAAAACTAAGATCATGGCATTCAGTCCCATAACTTCAATGCAAATGCATGAGGTAACCATGGAAACAGTGACACACTTTATTTTCTTGGGCTCCAAAATCGCTGCAGATGGTGACTGCAGCCATGAAATTAAAATACACTTGCTCCTTGGAAGAAAAGCTATGACCAACGTAGACAGCATATTAAAAACCAGAGGCATTAGCCCATTTAGTCCAAGGAAATGGCAACCCACTCCAGTACTCTTGCCTGGCAAATCCCATGTACAGAGGAGCCTGGTAGGCTACAGTCCATGGGGTCTCAAAGAGTCGGACATGGCTGAGCAACTTTACTTTGACTTTGATAGTTTTTACAGTAGTCAGTCATGTATGAGTGTGAGAGTTGGACTATAAAGAAAGCTGAGAGCCAAAGACTCGAGGCTTTTGAACTGTGGTATTGGAGAAGACTCTTGAGAGTCCCTTGGACTGCAAAGAGATCCAACCAGTCCATCCTAATGGAAATCAGTCCTGAATATTCATTCAAAGGACTGATGCTGAAGCTCCAATACTTTTGCCACCTGATGCGAAGAACTGACTCATTGGAAAAGGCCCTAATGTTGGGAAAGACTGAAGATGGGAGGGGAAGGGTATGACAGAGGATGAGATGGTTGGATGGCATCACTGACTCCATGGACATGAGTTTGAGTAATCTCTGGGGGTTGGTGTTGAACAGGGAAGCCTGACATGCTGCAGTCCATGGGGTCACATAGAGTTAGAGATGACTGAGTGACTGAACTGACTCTATCTTCTTGAAAATTGCCCTAAAATATCCCTATAGATGCTCTTCCCCCAGTGTCTCAGCAGTAAAGAATCTGCCTGCAATTAGGAGCCACAGGAAACAAGAGTTTGATCGCTGGGTCAGGAAGATCCTCTGGAGAAGGGAATGAAAACCCACTCCAGTATTCTTGCTTATAGAATCCCACGGACAGAGGAGCCTGCCAGCCTACAATCCATGGGGTCACAACGAATGAAGCGACTCAGCAAGCGTGAAGGCATTGCTAGAGACTGTGATTCTCAGCGTGTGTGTGAGGTGGGCGAGGAACAGAGTTCGCATGTCCTAAGGATCATTTGAAGTTTGAGTTTGCGTTTTGTTTTCCTTATGATTGAAGGGACCCAACTAATATTTATTCCTGTGGACATTTATCTTTGAGGTATTAGATGTCCTGGCTTTCAGCAGGTCCCACATAATTGTCCTGAGCATTGAACAAATTATCAGAGCCTAAAGTAACTGTATTCATAGATCCAAACATATTTTAAATAGATTTAATATTCACTGATGTTTCCAGAATTGTACCTAATATTCAAATAAGAAAAATATTTACCAGAAATTCTCACTATTTTGGAAAAATCATACCATCAGTAATAATTCTACTTAGGGCAAATTTGAATCAAGAATACAATAAAAATGTATCAGTCTGCATTTGTATCTGTTACATACAATTATGTACCAGAAATTTTTGAGGGTACTTTTAACAGATTCAAAACCAAAACATTGTGACATTTGAAATATAAAATGAAAGAATCTCTTTAGACTTTATCAAAAGAGGTTATATTCAAAATGAATTATATAGTTGTGATTTCATATTTATAGTTATAGAAGAGCAATTTTAAGAATGATGTTATTAAATTCTATATTGAAATTATTTACTTTTTTCTTGCACTGATAAATATTTACCTTGCCCAAAGGAATGAAGACACTTTCCAATATATTCCTATGAAAGCCTTACTGTTTTTCCTGACATATTAAGAACAGTCCCTCTGCATTTGTTTGACTTATACCATCTCCCACATTGTATTCCTTTCTTACATTTGTATTCTTTTTTTGATCTCTTTAAATTTGGACTATTTTTATTTATTTATCTTTAGTGGGATTTCTTTGGAGGGAATGATGCTGAAGCTGAAACTCCAATACTTTGACCACCTCATGCAAAGAGTTGACTCATTGGAAAAGACTCTGATGCTGGGAAGGATTGGGGGCAGGAGGAGAAGGGGACGACAGAGGATGAGATGGCTGGATGGCATCACGGACTCGATGGACATGAGTCTGAGTGAACTCCGGGAGCTGGTGATAGACAGGGAGGCCTGGCGTGCTGCGATTCATGGGGTCACAAAGAGTCGGACATGACTGAGTGACTGAACTGAGTGTTAATAATTCCACTCTATCCCATAATCTTTTGCTAGCCCTCTTTTTTGAATTTTGATTTTAAATATGTATTTTTCAAATCTAGAATTTCCATTTATATTTTTAATGCATTCCTATACTCAATTTTCTCCATATTTTTAACTAGTTTTAAAACAGTGGCATGTCCTCTGTTTTCTTTACTATATTAACTGTATTTTAAAATCTTGGATGTACATATATGTATAATTAGAGAGTATGTTGTACAAAATGGGTCATATGATCCTGCTAGCACTTTGAATAAGTTTTTATTTTGTGCCAGTCACTTTGGGTAAATTTTCTGGTACTAGATGAAGTGATCTTCCTCTAGAGGTGGTTCTTTATTTCCTTTACTAATTAGAGAGATTTGGGAGCTCATTTCCTTAGGTTAATTTGTGATAAAAATGAGCTACAGTTAGGTAGATCTCAGAGTTCCAACTGAGATCCTAGTGTATGCACCTGGGTCATGCCCATGCTGCTGCTGCTAAGTGGCTTCAGTCATGTCCGATTCTGTGTGACCCCATAGATGGCAGCCCACCAGGCTCCCCTGTCCCTGGGATTCTCCAGGCAAGAACACTGGAGTGGGTTGCCATTTCCTTCTCCAATGCATGAAAGTGGAAAGTAAAAAGTGAAAGTGAAGTCGCTCAGTTGGATCCGACTCTTAGCAACCCCATGGACTGCAGCCTACCAGGCTCCTCCATCCATGGAGTTTTCCAGGCAAGAGTATTGGAGTGGGGTGCCATTGCCTTCTCCAGGTCATGCCCTTAGGGATGCTCAAATGTCATCTTTGCCTTTTCAGGGCTGCAAGCCTGCCAGAGTTCCAGTCAGCTTAGATTTTAGACCTCTATTCTGCACAGAATTTAAAAATGTTTTGAAAAGAAAGCATTTTAACTGCAAGACTTCAAAAATGTCCTTTATTTTTCTCTGTCCCTGCAGGAGTAGTTCTCTGCTTCTACAGAACATAAACTCTTAGCCTCTTAGAACCACTTAGAATTGGAGAAGCCACCGGGGACTCTCAGGGTACACATGATTAACTCATCACTGTAATCTTATCCTCCAGAATCATAGCCCTTTTCATCAATCTTGAGTTAGCCATCTCTGATACCTGTAATCAATTTATTTTGGTGTTTTGCATTTTATCTGCTTTTTGTTTATTTGGGTTTTGTTTTTGTTTTTTTAACCTTTTCTATACCATCAGTTCAGTTCAGTTCAGTCACTCAGTCGTGTCCGACTCTTTGCGACCCCAGGAATCGCAACACATCAGGCCTCCCTGTCCATCACCAACTCCTGGAGTTCACTCAGACCCACATCCATCGAGTCAGTGATGCCATCCAGCCATCTCATCCTTGGTCGTCCCCTTCTCCTCCTGCCCCCAATCCCTCCCAGAATCAGAGTCTTTTCCAGTGAGTCAACTCTTCTCATGAGGTGGCCAAAGTACTGGAGTTTCAGCTTTAGCATCATTCCCTCCAAAGAAATCCCAGGGCTGATCTCCGTCGGAATAGACTTGTTGGATCTCTTTACAGTCCAAGGGACTCTTAGGAGTCTTCTCCAACACCACGATTGAAAAACATCAATTCTTTGGTGCTCAGCTTTCTTCACAGTCCAACTCTCACATCCATACATGACCACAGGAAAAACCATAGCTTTGACTAGATGGACCTTAGTCGGCAAAGTAATGTCTCTCCTTTTGATTATGCTATCTAGGTTGGTCATAACTTTTCTTCCAAGGAGTAAGCGTCTTTTAATTTCATGGCTGCAGTCACCATCTGCAGTGATTTTGGAGCCCCAAAAAACAAAGTCTGACACTGTTTCCACTGTTTCCCCATCTATTTCCCATCAAGTGATGGAACCAGATGCCATGATCTTTGTTTTCTGAATGTTGAGCTTTAAGCCAACTTTTTCACTCTCCACTTTCACTGTCATCAAGAGGCTTTTTAGCTCCTCTTCACTTTCTGCCATAAGTGTGGTATCCTCTGCATATCTGAATAGGGAAGAATAAACATATGCCTAGGCATAATTCTCAAAATTACAACATAAATTGGCCACATTATAAGCACATGTTTTATTAAGAGACACTCTCAAGAAAACTCATAAATATTACATTGTATTTCATGAAATATCCCTTCAATTTTAACACGAAAGTGATACTTTGCCAAAATTTTGTCTAAAATTAACATTGAAGAAAAATAAACTTCTTGTCTTTTTCTTTTGCCCACTTCCAGTCATCAAACCATTGACTCCTATATGTACCTGTTTGAGAAGCCCAAAATATGAACAGTATTTGAACATAGTTCAATATGTGTGAAAAATGGGGTAAACCTTTCTGTTTTAAATGTGCTAAAATGTTAAAATAATAAGGTTAATCCTGAGTAGGGAATTTTAAACAAGGATTTGAACTGTGATCAGAGTAGATTTTGCATGTGATTCATGGAAATGGAAACTTTCTTCTCTTTTATGTTAGTTATCTTTGGTCAAAAATAATTGCTTGTTTAATTACATTTCACAATTTTTCCAATAAAAAATATTAATAGATAATTTATATATATTAAACTATAAGAAAAATGAATACATCTCATTAATTGTAGCATGATAAACATGTACTATGAAGTCCCGGGTTTAAGTTTAAGCCCTGCCATTTCAGTATTTTGCCACCAACCCTTAGTGTCAACTACTATTTTCATAACAGTGTGCAACCTACATTGTGGGTTGCAAAGACATGTCTCACTATCTTTCAAAAACAAAAGGAAAATTGAAATTGAAATGATTTTTTAAAAAGCATCTCTATTCATATGTAGGGATTATTATCAAAATCATGAAAACATTACATTGATACCTATCACTTGCTATAATGGCTCCCCAAAGATATCTATATCCTAATTTCCAGAAACTGTGAATACGTTAAAGTATATGGCAGAAGAAGAGTATAAGTGCTGTTGTTTTGTTTAGTCACTAACTTGTTTCCAACTCATATGCAACCTCATGAACTGTAGCCCACCAGGCTCCTCTGTCCATGGGATTTCCCAAGCAAGAATACTGAAATGGTTTGCCATTTCCTCCTCCAGGGGATCTTCTAGACCCAGGGATCAAACCCACATCTCCTGCAAGTCTCCTGCCTTGCAGGTGGATTCTTTACACACTGAGCCACTGGGGAAACCCCATAGTGATATAAAAGTAGTAGCTTTACTGATATTTATTGTCCTTCCTATTACTCTACACTGTGTTATATCATTATTATTTAGTTTAATGCTAAAAAAAAAAAAAAAACCTCTGAAATATTGCTGTTTATATCTCAGCATCATAGGTAATGAAGGTGAGGGAGGTTAATTTGCCCAAGTATTGGAAACCCCAATGTAAAACAATTGCCAAATAGCAAGGCTGATTTTAATAAATTTAAGAACTATTGCTTTCCTATGTATCCAGTCTTGTACTACTCTGAATGTTCTTTTGTCTGTACTGGAACTGTCAGTAAATTGTGGCCACTAAGTCAGAATTCAATTTGAAAGGTCATTCAAAAGAAGAAAAATCAAAAACAAGAAAAAAGAAGGGTATTTCTCAGTATTGTAGAAATACATCTTTTTTGACAAAATATTGAGTGTTGATGTCTTAATTCTTACCCCTCCTTTTACAAGGTTATATCATCTCAAATAGGCTGTCAGTTGAGCTCTAATTTCACAAAAACAAATTTTATTTTTCATGATTTTACTTCTCTACTTCTGGTCATCTCAGTAGCTTCTTCAATGGCTTCCCTTACTCCCCAGATTCCCACAGACTATGCTCATAGATTAGTTACAGAAATGTTCTTAAAATATAAATTAAATAAAATAATGTACTTTACTTAAAACATCATAACTTCTGTGTATAATATGAGTGCAGCTGTACCATATGCTTTTTGCCTTTTCATGCTGTTCTCAAGGAAACAGTATGAAAAGGCAAAAAGATAGGACACTGAAGATGAACTCCCCAGGTCAGTAGATGCCCAATATGCTACTGGAGATCAGTGCAGAAATAACTCCAGAAAGAATGAAGAGATGGAGCCAAGGCAAAAACGACACCCAGTTGTGGATGTGACTGGTGGTGGAAGTAAAGTACAATGCTGTAAAGAGCAATATTGCATAGGAACCTGGAATATTAGGTCCATGAATCAAGGCAATTTGCAAGTGGTCAAACAAGAGATGGCAAGAGTGAACAACGACATTTTCAGAATCAGCGAACTAAAATGAACTGGAATGGATGAATTTAACTCAGATGACCACTACATATACTACTGTGGGCAAGAATCCCTTAGAAGAAATGGAGTAGCCACCATAGTCAACAAAAGAGTTCTAAATGCAGTACTTGGATGCAGTCTCAAAAATGACAGAATGGTCTCTTTTCACTTCCAAGGCAAACCATTCTGTATCACAGTAATTCAAGTCTGTGCCCCGACCAACAATGCTGAAGAAGCTGAAGTTGATCGGTTCTATGAACGCCTACAAGACCTCCTAGAACTAACACCCCCAAAAGATGTCCTTTTCAGTATAGGGGACTGGAATGCAAAAGTTGGAAGTCAAGAAATACCTGGAGTAACAGTCTAATTTGGCCTTGGAGTACAGAATGAATAAGGCAAAGGCTAACAGAGTTTTGCCAAGAGAACACTCTGGTCACAGCAAATACCCTCTTCCAACAACACAAGAGAAGACTCTACACATCACTGGACATCACCAGTTGGTCAATACCAAAATCAGATTGATTATATTCTTTGCAGCCAAAGATGGAGAAGCTCTATACAGTCAGCAAAAACAAGACCAGGAGCTGACTGTGGCTCAGATCGTGAAATCCTTATTGCCAAATTTAGACTTAAATTGAAGAAAGTGGGGAAAACCACTAGACCATTCAGGTATGACCTAAATCAAATCCCTTATGACTATACAGTGAAGTGACAAATAGATTCAAGGGATGAGATAGACGGAGTGCCTGAAGAACTATGGACAGAGGTTCATGACATTGCATAGGAGACAGGGAGCAAGACCATCCCCAAGAAAAAGAAATGCAAAATGGCAAAATGGTTGCCTGAGGAGGCCTTACGAATAGCAATGAAAAGAAGAGAAGCAAAAGGCGAAAGAGCAAAGGAAAGATATACCCATTTGAGTGCAGAATTCCAAAGAAAAGCAAGAAAAGATGAGAAAGCCTTCCTCAGTGATCAATGCAAAGAAATAGAGGAAAACAATAGACTAGGAAAGATTAGAGATCTCAAGAAAATTAGAGATACCAAGGGAATAATTCATGCAAAGATGGGCACAATAAAGGAGAGAACTGGTATTGACCTAATAGAAGCAGAAGATATTAAGAAGAGGTGCAAGTATGCACAAAAGAGCTATACAAAAAATATCTTCATGATCCAAATAATCACGATCTGGCCTAGAGCCAGACATCCTGGAATGCAAAGTCAAATATTACTATGAACAAAGCTATTAAAGGCTATGGAATTCCAGCTGAGCATTTCAAATCCTAAAAGATGATGCTGTGAAAGTGCTGCACTCAATATGCCAAGAAATATGGAAAACTCAGCAGCGGCCACCAGACTGGAATAGGTCAGTTTTTATTCCAATCGCAAAGAAAGGCAATGCCCAAGAATGCTCAAACTTCCACACAATTGCACTCATTTCACATGCTAGCAAAGTAATGCTCAAAATTCTCCAAGTCAGCCTTCAACAGTATATGAACCATGAACTTCTAGATGTTCAAGCTGGATTTAGAGAAGACAGCTTAGATTTGATATATCTCTCTTAGATGTTTTATATAGCCCTTCAAAATTAAGCAATTTGAAATAAAAAATGTTATTGGAGATACTGGGTATATAATTTTTTTTAAATCCAGTATTTTACAAAACTACCATCTATATCCTTAATTCCTTTCAGTTCAGTTCAGTTCAGTTCAGTTCAGTCACTCAGTCATGTCTGACTCTTTGTGACCCCATGAATTGCAGCACTCCAGGCCTCCCTGTCCATTACAAACTCCCAGAGTTCACTCAAACTCATGTCCATTGAGTTGGTGATGCCATCCAGCCATCTCATCCTCTGTTGTCCCCTTCTCCTCCTGCCCCCAATCCCTCCCAGCATCAGAGTGTTTTCCAATGAGTCAACTCTTCGCATGAGGTGGCCAAAGTGCTGGAGTTTCAGCTTTAGCATCATTCCTTCCAAAGAACACCCAGGACTGATCTCCTTTAGAATGGACTGGTTGGATTAATTATTATTATACACATAAATATTAAAATAAAAATAAGGTTCATTAGGAAAATATGGGAGTACATATATAACATATTAATTTGTATTCCCATTGAAAAATCTGAATTTCACAGTCTCAACATCAGTGTAGAACTATATTTAGTTCTCCACTTTTATTGTAAAACCAGTATGAAACAATTCTAATTTAAAAGCCATGTGGCCTTAAAATCAAACCCTAGCAATGAAATTGCGTCAATATTAAGATAAGCTCCAGGGATGGGTTTAAAATTCCAATCTTTAAAAAATTTTATATGTCTTTGATGGGCCGTTTCTCTTGTTCATTCCAATGAACAATAATATCAGAGTAATCAAAAACAAGAATTTCAATTTCAAACATATCCCTAGAGATGACATCAATATAAAAGCAGTTTTATCTGGATAGGTTTTGAATTTTTATTATTTCTAAGGAATTTGTGCTATTTCTTTATTGATGGTAAATAGCACAGTAATACTTATTTTGATTCTAAGGCAGATTAATATATTATGCCACATCATATTAGTTTCATATGCCACTCTAGTGAAGAAAACATGATTTTTAAATGCTTCTTGTCTCTTCATTTATCAGTTTATCACTGTCTACATTTAATATCTGTTTCAACTGCTATTTTACTCTATTTTACTCTTTGTTACAGAATAGTTTATGACAACTTTCATTTATTATGTGTTTATAATGTTCTGAAGGCAATGCGTGTTCTCACTCAATTCTCCAAATAACTCAATAAAGAATCAAGTCATGGAGAGAACATATAGGAACTTCTAAATCAAAGAACAAGTCAGGGTTAGGACAAAGATTTTAGGCTAACAGCCTGAATCTAGAGCCTGTTCTTCTAATCTTTATGAACAAGCTCTAAACAAACGTTTCTCAGAAACTAATTTAGTGACTGTATATATGTGAGTTTGTATTTATACATAATATATGATATATTATAATTTTACCATTTAAAAAATTTAAAGAATATCCTTCAATATTTATTTTAAGTATATATTTGGCATTTAATTTTCCTCTTCTGTGTCTATGAATACACTTAACTATGAGTATATTGTGTAAAATAGTGCAGAGAAACAATGTCAAGTTTATCTTTTTGCTTGAATAAGTGAATATTAATAGAAAAGTCAAAGAT
>SJYT01070264.1:0-14470 GCA_006410635.1 Cephalophus harveyi | reverse complement strand
AAACTAATTGCACAATAATATCCAATAGAGATTAGAGACAGAAAGATCAGATTCTTAGCAACTTCACTTGGTAAATTAGCCAGGTAAAACTAATTAACTGACTAGACTGACTTATTTATTAAAGCAATAATGTAAAACATATTTAAAGATTATTCAATGCAGCATTCATAAAGCATGTATAAAAATATTAGACTACGAGTTTTAAAACCACAGATTTTAAATCATTACCACCTCAGTTCTTTGTTCTCTTTTAACTCATTAAATTTTTTCAGTCCATGAGATGTTCCTCAATCTCCTGTTCCCTAATTTCTTCCTTTATTTATTGTCTGTGAAATGTGATCTGGTCCAGGACAAATTCCATTGAGATTATTTTATTTATTCTCTCTGATATCCTTTTTGAACCAATTCTTACAGTGAAAATAATCAATTTGGCAATTTTGTAGTTGTTATTGTTCAATCACTAAGTTGTATCTAATACTTTGAGACCCAGGACTGCAGTGTACCAGTGTCCCCTCTCCTTCACTATCTCCCAAAGTTTGATCAGTTTCATGTCCATTGATTTGGTGATGCTATCTAACCATCTCATCCTTTGCCTCCCCCTTCTCCTTTTGCTTTCAGTCTATCCTAGCATCAAAGTCTTTTCCAGTGAATCAGCTCTTCGAATCAGGTGGCCAAAGTATTGGAGCTTCAGCATCAGTCGTTCTAATGAATATTTAGAATTGATTTTTTTAGGATTAACTGGTTTGATCTCCTGGCTGTCCAAGGAACTCTCAAGAGTCTTCTCCAGCACCACAATTCGAAAGCATCAATTCTTCAGCACTCAACCTTCTTTATGGTCCAACTCTCAAATCTGTAGATGACTACTAGAAAAATCATAGCCTTGAATATATGGGTCTTTTTCAGTAAAATTATGTCTCTACTTTTAATACACTATCTGGAAATGTCATCTCTTTCCTTTTGGAGCACGTGTCTTTTAATTTCATGGCTTCAGTCACCATCCACAGTTATTTTGGAGCTCAAGAAAATCTGTCACAGCTTCCACTTTTCCCTCTTCTATTTACCATGAAGTGATGGGACCAGATGCCATGATCTTAGTTTTTTGAATGTTGAGTTTTAAACCAGCTTTTTCACTCTCCTCTTTCCCCTTTATCAAGAGGCTCTTTAGTACCTCTTCAGTTTCTGCCATTAGAGTGGTATCATTTGCCATATCTTGGGGTTGTTGATATTTCTTCCGGCAGTCTTGATTCCATCTTGTGACTCATCCAGCCCGGCATTCTGCATGATGTACTCTGCATAGAAGTTAAATAACCACAATAACAATATACAGACTTGTTATACTTCTTTCCCAATTTTTAACCAGTCAGTTATTCTATGTAATTTTGCAGATTCTTTGCCCATTTTTTAAATTGGAATATTTGTTTTTCTCTTATTGTGTTGTATGAATTCCTTATACATTTTGAATATTCACCCCTTATTAAATATGTAGTTTATAAATACTTTCTGCCATTCATATGTTCTATTTTAATTTTTTTGATGATCCTCTTTGCTGAACAGAAGTTTGATGTAATCTCACGTGTTTATTTTTGCTTTGTTGCCTTTACTTTTGCTGTCAAGTCCCCCCAGAAAATATTGCCAAGACTAGTATCAAGGTCACCTATGTTTTCTTCTCAGAATTTTATGGTTTTAAGTCTCATGATAAAGTCTTATTTTGAGTTGGTTATTGTGTATGGTGCAAGAATGTTGGTCTAGTTTCATTAATTTTGTCTGTAGCTTCTCCTAATAGAATTTATTGTAGGGAATTTTCCCTCACCATTATATATTCTTAACTCCCTTGTCATAAATTAATTGGCCATGTATGCATGGTTTTATTTCTGGGATCTCTATTCAACTCCATTGATCTATTTGTCTCTTCTCTCATCAGTTCTAAACTGTCTTGATTACAGTAGGTCAGGTAATGTCAGTCCTCTAAATTTATTATTTTCCTTCAATATTATATTGGATCTCAGGATCAATCATAAATATTTTGTTGCTCAGTTACTCAGTTGCATCCAACTCTTTGCAACCCCACGGACAGCAGCATGACAGGCTTTCCTGTCCTTCACCATCTCCTGGAGCTTGCTCAAGCTCATGTCCATTAAGTCAGTGATGCCATCAAACCATCTCATCCTCTGTCGTCCCCTTCTCCTACACTCAATCTTTCCCAGCATCAGGGTCTTTTCTAATGAGTCAACTCTTCGCATCAGGTGGCCAAAGTATTGAACTTCAGCTTCAGCATCAGTTCTTCCAATGAATATTGAGGGTTAATTTCCTTCAGGATTAATGGTTTTGAGCTCCTTGCTGTCCAAGAGACTCTCAATGGGTTTGAGCTCGTTGCTGTCCAAGAGACTGTCAAGAGTCTTCTCCAACACCACAGTTCAAAAGCATCAATTCTTTATCACTCAGCCTTCTTTATGGTACAACTCTCCCATCCATGCATGACTACTGGAAAAAGCATAACTTTGATTATATGGATATTTGTCAGCAAAGTGATGTCTCTGAGTTTTAATACACTGTCCAGGTTTGTCACAGCTTTTCTTCCAAAGAAAAAGTGTCTTTTAATTTCATGGCTGCAGTCACCATCTGTAGTGATTTTGGAAACAGAAGAAAATAAAGTCTGTCACTTTTTCCCCATCAATTTGCCATGAAGTGGTAGGACTGGATGCTATGATCTTTGTATTTTGAATGTGGAGATTTAAGTCAGCTTTTCACTCTCCTCTTTCACCTTCATTAAGAGGCTCTTTAGTTCCTCTTTGCTTTCTGCTGTAAGGGTGGTGTCATTTGCACGTGTGTGTGTTAGTCACTCAGTTGTGTCCAACTGTTTGTGACCCCATGGACTGTAGCCAGTCAGGTTCCTCTGTCCTTGGATTCTCCAGGCAAGAATACTGTAGTGGGTTACCATTCCTTTCTCCAGGGAATCTTCCCAACCACAGGATCAAACCCAGGTCTCCCACATTGCAGGCAGATTCTTTACCTTTTGAGTCACTAGGGAAGCATATCTGAAGTTATTGTTATTTCTCACAGCAATCTTACAGAATTCTTCATTCCATCTTATTTCCACCCAGCACAGCATTTCTCATGATGTACTCTGCATATAAGTTAAATAAACAAGGTGACAATATACAGCCTTGCCGCACTCTTTTCCCAATTTGAAACCAGTCTGTTGTTCCATATCTGGTTCTAACTGTTGCTTCTTGACATACATACAGGTTTCTCAGGAGGCAGGTAAGGTAGTCTGGTATTCCCATTTCTTTAAGAATTTTCCACAATTTGTTGTGATCCACATAGTCAGCGGCTTTAGTATAGTCGATGAAGCAGAAGTAGATGTTTTTCTGGAATTCTCTTGCTTTTTCTATGATCCAATGGATGTTGGCAATTTGATCTCTGGTTCCTCTGCTTTTTGTAAATCCAGCTTGAAAACCTGGGATTTCTCAGTTCACACACTGTTGAAGACTAACTAGGAGAAGTTTGATCGTTACTTTGTTAGCATGCAAAATGAGTGCAACTATATGGTGTTTCAAGTCTCTAGCTCTGCCTTTCTTTGGGACTTAATGAAAACTTATCTTTTCCAGTCCTTTGGCCACTGCAGAGTTTTCCAAATTTGCTGGCATATTGAGTACAGCACTTTAGCAGCAGCATCTTTTAGGATTTGAAGTAGCTCAGCTGGAATTCATCACCTCCACTAGCTTTGTTGCAGTGATCTTCCTAAGGCCCACATGACTCCTAGATGTCTGGCTCTAGGTGAGTGATCACACCATTGTGGTTATCAGGTCATTAGATATTTTTTGTATAGTTCTGTGTTAACTTACCACCTCTTCTTAGTGTCTTCTGCTTCTGTTAGGTCCATACTATTTCTGTCCTTTATCATGCCCATCTTTGTATGAAATGTTCTCTTGGTATCTCTAATTTTCTTGAAGAGATCTCTAGTCTTTCTGATTCCATTGTTTTCCTCTCTTTCTTTGCATTGTTCACTTAGGAAGGCTCTCTTATCTCTCCTTGCTATTCTTTGGAACTCTGCATTCAGAAATTATCAACATAGATGAAGTAAATTTAAAAAAAAAATCTTAGCAAAGGAATTAACAGTATCAATAGAAAAATAAAAGCTATAATAATGAAGAATCAAATGGAAATTCTGAAACTGGAAAATACTGTAGGAGAAACAGCTCAGTGGATAGGCTCAATATCAGATGGAAAGAACTGAATTACAAACCAGTGACCTGAAATATAGAAAAAAATGTCCAATCTACGCAGGAGAGAAAATAGTGTGAAGAAAATGTGGCAGAACTCCATGGATCTTTAGGCTATATCATTCACTTAATCATAGTCATTTGCAACTACTAATAATGTAATTTATACTAAAATAAATAATCATAATTTTGTTTTAATTCTTCTACATGCCATGAAATATATTTGTTCTAACTTGAAAAGGTTCTTATGGATTATCCTTAGAAAATAAGAGTTATAAAGTGTTATTTATTGATATTTCTCTTTATCTTATCCTGTCTTCAGTGCATTCAGCAGTTGGCATTTTGACTCCAAGACAACTTGGCAGGAGTTTTGAGTTTCCAGACTTTGACTTAGTTGCCTTTCCACCTGTCTAAGATTTGTCAGTCACTATGCTGTGACCCTTTATTAGGACCAACTATCATAATCTATAATATGCATTAGCTTGTGATTTTTTCTAATTGATGAGCAAAAGGAAAGAAAGCACTGCAAAGCGGGAGCTCTGGGGATTTAGTTACCTTCCCTTAAAAAATTTCAGATTTATTTAAAAAGAAAGAAAAAGAACAACATGAATGACTTCCTACTTTCCTTCCCAACTTCAGAAGCACAACTTTTGAAAAAAGAAATGAATAGTATAGATTATTAGAGTGACATTATTATAAGAATTGCTTAAGTTGAAGTAATAAGTTAAAAAAAAATACTGTATAAAACCAGTTCATATTTTTGTTTGTTTTGCAATTCAGATTACTTCTAGTAAACAATGATGAAGTCATAAGAAAGCAAAACATAACAATTATTACTGCCTGTATCTAGAATATGATATATATAACATAATGTTCTACTATATACAGCCTAAGAGACTTTGATATGAGTAACAATGGTTGGTTTTTCTTATATAAAGTTATCGAAACTAACTTCTGGTAAATGTTATTTTCAGTTTTCCTTAAAAATGAAAATGGAAATGTCCCAATTGCTAATACTCTATACCAAGTATTCTGATTTGCTAAACCGGTGTTGAGAGCTGAATCTCCGTATATTTTTCTTTATAAAAGTAAACCTGGACAAATATGTTGAGGTTAAAAGAAATGTAGTTACTCAGGGTAACTGATGGTGCTGGAATTTGCCAGCCTGATAAGAACACAAGTTCTGTACCCAAGGAATAGTTAAATAACAGTATTGACCAACATTTTTATAAATAATGGGAGAGGCTATTGTGACTTTTACCTTTGACATTTTCTCTTAGTACTTATTAGTCTACTCAATGCATGCTTTATAATACTGTATAGAAACACTTTGACAATTGATTCTGATTCTAATTATATTATAAATCAGGTATTTTTGTTTATTATCAATCTATAGAAATGGCAACCCACTCCAGTGTTCTTGCCTGGAGAATCCCAGGGATGGGGAAGCCTGGTGGGCTGCCATCCATGGGGTCGCACAGAGTCAGACACGACTGAAGTGACTTAGCAGCAGCAGCAGCAGCCATTTTCGAAACAAAGCCATATTTAGTTACTACATTGTTGTCTATGATTTTATAATGTTATAATAATTTATTTTTTTACACAGCAAGTCTATTAAATTAAATCAGGTATTCTTTTTTATCACATATGTACGGCATCCTCTGAATCTATACCACACCAAAAAGGCCTGAATTGAGAGTTTTATCACTTTTCAGCCCTCCCAATAACTTCATCATATTTTAAATATCATACAGACACATACAGAGATATACATAAAACGCATTCATTAAAATCTGTAATAATAAATGAAATATTTACTTAATAGTAATAGATAATTATTTCATATTAAATGCAGTTCTTAAGTTTAAAATAGTTGTTAAATTTAAAACAAAATGGTTTGTAGTTAAAAGCACCCAGGATGGCACCAATTATAATACAATGACACTATAGGAACAGCTATTACACAGTCCATGTGCCAGGTGCAAAAACAATATCCTTTTCTGGGTATAATTAAAAACTGCAATAAATCCTCTATTAATACAATGAATGTTGCATATAAAATATTTCCAACTCAATTGCGTTTTTATTACCCTTTGTATTCTGCTTGAATACCACCTTCCTGTTCTATTTGAACATTAATTTGTAGGTGAAATGATTCTTAATTTTATATTAAATCAAAACATTTTTTTGAAATATGAAGCTAATTAAGCCAGAAAAATACAATAGAAATGTTATGTTACTAAGTCATCTACAATGCCTAATTAAGTAATTAATATTTCACAATACTGCTCTTAAGGAAAACTTGTTAAGAAGGCTGGGTGCATGGGAAAGACCCACTGGGCAAACATAATTCCAAGTCTTCTACACAGTTGACCCACAACTTATTTCACAAACATATGGACATGTGCAGGTACATACATGCACACACACACACACACATATACACACTCAATTTTTTTTTCCCTCTCCTCTAATCTCTAAAGAAGACTTAACACCGAAGAATTGATGCTTTTGAATTGTGGTGCTGGAGAAGACTCTTGAGAGTCCCTTGGACAGCAAGATGATCCAACAAGTCACACTTAAAGGAAATCAACCCTGAATATTCTTTGGAAGGACTGATGCTGAAGCTGAAGCTCCAATACTTTTGCCACCTGATTCGACGAACTGACTCATTGGGAAAGCCCCTGATGCTGGGAAAGATTGAAGGCAAAAGAAGAGGGCGGCAGAGGATAAGATGGTTAGATAGCAACACCAACTCAATGGACATGAATCTTAGGAAACTCCAGTAGATAACAATAAAAATCAAAGCTGATGTGGTGCAGTCCATGGGATCAAAAAAAGTTGGACATGACTTAGCAACTGAACAGCAACACAGAGTGTGTACCCAAGATAATATAGAAAGCTTCTAGATAATAATCTGACAATGGTGATTCAAATCCTCCCTTCATCTTTCTACTTCATCAGTATATTTAAATTGAAAATAACACTTCATAGAATTGAACCAATAACTAAAGATAAAACCCCCTGTATGCCAGATCCGACTTATTTCTTACTTAATTTTACAAAGCACAAGATCAATATTTCAAGTTAAAAAAAAAAAAAAAAGAAAAAAAACTTAGGTGGTGATTTTAAAATAGTGTTCTGGTCTCATTTGGTTTTGCCCAGATACTCATGGCTAGTTGTGAGTCAGGTAGGTTGCTCTCTTTGTTGTGGCTGGTCTTTCCCACTTGTTTGGGAAATGGCTGCTGTATATTGTACAGGAAGCCAAGAATGGGGGAAATGAGGTTTCTTTCAAATAGGGTCACATCTTTCACTGGGCTGTTCTGGCTACTTCCCACGGCAGTGTCATGGTTCCAAGATAGTGTGGTTGTCTCTGAATACCTAGGCTCAAAACTCACAGAAGATCATGTCTACCACATTCCCTTTAGCAAATGCAAGTCACAAGGCTCAGAAAATATGGAATTAGATTTTAGTTTTTAGAGGGTAAGCTGCAAATTCACACTGGTGACAAGAACACCAGCATAGGGATAAATAATTGTGGGAAGTTTAGCAATTAATCTATTGCAATCTCTCTTTAATTAAATGGTCATATTAAATTTCTCATATCAAATAACCCTCCCACCTAAGTATTACCATAGAAGGAAAGAAAAAAAAATACTGCTTCTCTCTGAATCACCCATATGTCTAATGGGACAAAATTTTTACCAGACAAAGTTAAACAGACAAGGGAGACACAACTGTTGCAATTCAACTCCTGTGAAACAAGATATTTGTGCTATTTCTGAGTTTCCAAATGTTTGTCTCTGAGTTTAGGTCACCCGTGTTTGCTGTTTGGCACTCAGGGAAGTTAGGCTTATCCTCTCACAGAGACTAGGCTATCAGGGTTCTACCTTTAAAAATTTATTTATTTATTACTTTTGATTGTGCTGGGTCTTCATTGCTGTGAGAGTTTTTCCTTAGTTTTGGTGAGTAGGGTGCTACTCTTCATAGTGGTGTTTCTCATTGTGATGGCTTCTTCGGTTGCAAAGCATGGTCTCTAGGGTGAGAGAGATTCAGTAGTTGCAGCATATGGGCTCAATAGCTGTGGCCCCTGGGCCCTAGAGCATGGAAGCCTGTGAGTTGTGGCTCATGGGCTTAGTTGCTCTACCGGCACGTGGAATCTTCATGGATCAGAGATCAAACCAATGTCTCCTGCACTGGCAGGTGGATTCTTTACCACTGAGTCACCAGGGAAACCCAGGGCTCTGACTTTTTTAAGGATTCCCTTTCAAAGGGATGGCTCCCAGGTCCCTAAGAAAGACATTTCTTGGGTCCTAAACCTTGCAAGAGGTAATTTATATACATTTCCAAGAGGAAAAAAATTGCAATGGCAAGTTATCTAGTTCCAGTGCTCTAAGAATAGGGAGTTCCAGGGCCGATAGTAAGGAAGAAAATGATCTAAGTTTAGTCAATCTGAGGAGAATATTAAGGCTCTCTTGGTAATCAAATGTATTTCATTCACCCCATCACCTTCTCTCTCAACTGCCTCCTCTGAAAGTGAAAGTGAAAGTCATTCAGTTGTGTCTGACACTTTGCCACCCCATGGGCTATCAGTCCATGGAATTCCCCAGGCCAGAATACTGTAGTGGGTAGCCTTTCCCTTCTCCAGGGGATGCTCCCAACCCAGGGATCAAACCCAGGTCTCCTACATTGTGGGTGGATTCTTTACTAGCTGAGCCACCAGGGACTACCTTATCTAATTATATGCTAAATTAATTCTATCACTTTAAAAGCAATTAATTTTTTTTCTTTCTAGCTTCATTGGTTATATATATGGTTATATATGTATATATACACATCCTTATTTTTTCAAATCTATT
This sequence comes from Cephalophus harveyi, assembly GCA_006410635.1. Taxonomy (NCBI): domain Eukaryota; kingdom Metazoa; phylum Chordata; class Mammalia; order Artiodactyla; family Bovidae; genus Cephalophus; species Cephalophus harveyi. The sequence goes on along the minus strand of SJYT01070264.1, from coordinate 5,388 downwards.
AAAAATATTTTTATGCAACTATTTTATGGTTAGTTTTACTGTATAAATATCATAGGCAAAGTAAAAATATTTTACTTTTTATAGTTAATTTATTTTACATAAGTAACTTTTAAATTATTTACATATAGAGAAAGAAAAACCTACTTTACTTCAATTGGACCTTTTTATCTTGGACTAAATTAGCCAGCACTTTTACAATCACATGCTATTTCTTATAAGTGGAGTAACATTTATCCTCATGAACAAACTTGTGGAAGAAATAAAATTTTGCCATTTAGACTTTGCTCATGAATAAAATGCCTTTAGGGGAAAATAGAAACGACTTTCTTCTCCCCATTTTCTTACCCAAAATAACAGCTCAGCTGACATAAGTGAAATTTTATAAAAAGAGACACATTTTGTTTGGAGACAAGTATGAAATATTCCAACCTTAAAGGTGGACTCTTTAGAAAATGGTGAGCAGAGAAAAACAACAATGTTAATGGGAGAGCAGTTATGGGCTCATCTATGTTGTTAACATAAATTGCATTGCCATAAAATTGTACCATCCTTTTCTACACAGAATCAAGAGCATTTTATCATAACAAAAGACTGTTCTTTTCATACTCAGTGGGAGATAGGCAGTAGTGGAATTCTCATTAGAGTATGCAGTGATAAAGAATTCAGTTCAGCTATGCCTTGTAAATGTACAAGTTAAAAGAAACTTTCTTATAAATGCACTGACCTTCAAAATAGTAATATCATATCTAAAACAAATATCTGCTGCTTACATACCTTAGGACTTTTATATATATATATGTATGTATATATATATATATTTAAACAGGTAAAACACATATTAGTACAATTTGGTGAAGTGCCATTTTGGAGATTAAAAAAAAGTCTCTAACTTTAGAAAAATACATGGACAAATAATTTTCATCTATGTGTCATCAACTTCCAGGTCTTCAGAGTAATGGTGTTGTCCCTCCTCTTTATGACTCTGATAGTTGAACTAGCCACCGACATCCATCCAGTTTCCTGAGAAGTCTCATCAGTAATCTGTGAACCAGACTTTACATCATATGGCAAGACATGATCAACATCAGTGAGGTGAAATGCAGTCAATCCATCAGCATTGATGTCATGTTAGCTGTGACCCAGCTCTACAAGGCTGATCATGTTCAGAAGATGGATGTACTTGGGTTACATTAGCAGCTGCTGAAGGTAAGTTAGAGGAAGGTGAATGTGGGCAAAGTGTAGAGAAGTAAAAAAAAAACTGTGACTGGTACCAAAATATCATTTCAGAGTGTGGAGGTATTATTGGTTAAGTTACTGAAAATATTTCACTATGAATACTCTTATTTCTTCCTTTTTGCATTTGATAAAATGGTAATGCTGCTATAGACCCAAGAATAAAACAAATTGCAACCTGGCAATTTTATCCTATTTTATGATTGTAATAACATTTGCTATATTTTATGGTCATAATAATATTTATATTATAAAATTTGAGGCAATAGAAGAAAAGAAGGAAGCTTTTCCTAATATTGCTTGAGTTATATATATGTCTTTATTTTTTCAGATTATTTCCCATTATAAGTTATCACAAGATATTGAATATCCTTCGCTGTGCTATAAAATAGGACTTTGTTGTTTATCTGTTTTATATAATATCTGTTAATCCCAAACTCCTAATTTATCCCCTGCCATTCCCTTTTGGTGTAGGTGCATGCTAGTTGCTCAGTCCTGTCCGACTCTTTGGGACCTCATGGACTGTAGGCCACCAGGCTTCTCTGCCCATGGGATGGCCCAGGCAAGAATACTAGAGTGTTTGCTATTCCCTTCTCCAGGGGGTCTTTCTGACCCGGGGATCAAACTTGGGTCTCCTGCATTGCAGGCAAATTTTTTATGGTCTGAGCCACCTGAGGCTATAACTTTCTATGTCTGTGTGTCTGTTTCTGTCTCATAAATAAGTGCACTTGTATCATTTCTTTAGATTCCGTATATGTGATATTATATGATATTTGTCATTCTCTGTGTGACTGACTTCATTTAGTTTGATAATCTCTAGGTTCCTCCATGTTGCTGCAAATAGCATTATTCATTCTTTTTATGGTTGAGTAATAGTCCAATATTTGGGATATGATAACTTTGAAAGTTGTATGTACTGCAAATTATTTATCTAATCTTTGAATTTACATTAATAATTATGTTCTTAAATGAACAGAATATGCCATACTGATTAACTACTCATATTTATATCTGTAATTTTTACCAATGAACTTTTTGCATTTGGAGTAGGTATTAATTTTTGCATATAGTGCTTGGGTCATGAATAACTTTCTTCTATGTCAATATTCACTTGATACCACCTTTTATAAAAAATGATTCTTGCCAAATGTAAACATTGCTGTAAATCAAGTGTATGTTTATGTGTTGGTGTAGTTTTAGTCTATTTATTTCCCTGTACTGTTCTTTTGTCTTTCTTCATGCCAATACCACAGTGTTCTAATTACCATGTGTATCCTAATTACTTTATCATAAATATTGATAACTGATCGAATTTGAATAAGTCCACTAATTCTGTTTTTTACTTGTTTGTTTGCTTTTGAGAATGTCTTATTGACATCATCTTAGCCATCTGTGTTACCATGGATAAAACCAACTTTTCACTTGATATTCAAAATCCTGATAAGTTTATGTTTCAAAATTTACTGAATTTATAGATTAAACAGTGGAACACTCACATCTTTACAACTCTTTTAATACATGACCATAGTTATGTATTAAAGAGATGTAATTAGATCTCCTTTAATTTCTCTCAATAATGTTTTATAGTTTTTTTGGTACACATCATGCCCATGATTTTTGGGTTAACTTTGGAATGTAATATGGCATTCCCAAAGTATCAGCACAAAATAACATGCAGTCTTTTATTTCACAATTTTGTGATTGGTCTGTTAGTCTCTGTGGAGTGATTCTACTGATGTGGGCTTTGCTCAGCTGATTTTAGTTGGGTTCCCTTATGGCTCTGTGTATTGTTACTATTTTATGTAGGTCTATCATTATACTGGATAAAAGGTCAGTGATTCCTGCAACTTTAAATCCTACAGTTAAGACGCTGTGAACCCTATCCTGTGTACATCCAGCCAGCTATCTTTCTGTGATGGACTTAAGAACTGTTTCTTTAAATTTCCCCCTAATGAATGATTCTCAAGCAGGTATAATAATTAGACCATTTTTCACTGTGTGTACTATGATAGAGCTCATATTTTATTTTTAGCATATTGTATCTTGGATATATGGTGAAAGGCCTGAATATATGGACACCTTATATATATTAACAGTATATGTGCCTATTTGAAGATTACAGTTTAATTTATTTTTACTTTCTGATATTTGTACATATTTATTAGTGAATAGATAATTTAAAAATACAAGTAGTTCAAGGGAAGTCCTGTTTTCCCATCTCTTAATCCTGCCTGCAGACATGGAGGGAATGCCATAATAATATAATCATGAATGTCAGGAGTCTTTCTAGATGCTAATAGTGGATGACACAGAAAGTCAGAGACAGGACTGGGATTCAGTTCAGTCCAAAGAATTGAGGTGAGGGGAAGCGAATGAATGGGGAAAAAATGTTTCTTCAATAACCCTCTGTATCCACATACACACATACTTCCAGTTTCATACATTAACAGTACAGTTTACTTTGATTAAAATTTCCCTGGTTGTTCAGTATTTTAGAATAAGATTTGTTATCAAATATTTCAGTAACATTAAATTTTTCAATGAGATATTTTATTCTAATATGTTAATAAGGACAACTTTAGGAGCTTGGTTCTTATACACTTTAACTAACAAAGGAAACAGGAAAGGAAGCTAATATTCTTTAAACTTGGCACTAAATTAAGTGCTTTTCATATCATTTTGCATTTATGTGTATGTTTGGAAAACCACCGACCTCAGTGTTTCAAAATGTAAAAATTATATAAGATATATATACACATATATATGTATGAAAATTGAGCTTTCAAATACAGCTTGGAAAAGTAAACAATACTTTAAAAATTGAAGGGTAACAAGTAACACAAGAATAACAAGTAACAAGCAACACAACTAACACAAGATGATATCTATTCCAAATTTGAGAGCATTTATTAAAATTCTTATTAAAGAATTTGGAACTGTGACAGAGAAGAGACTTTTTAAGGCAGTGAAACTATTCCATATAATACTACAATGGTTGATATTTGTCATTATACATTTGTCCACAGCTTTAAAATGAACAACCTCGAGAGTGAACCTAAGGCGAATGATGGACTTTTGAGTGATAATGACGTGTCAGTGTAGGTTTATGGATTGTAGCAAAAGCATCACTATGATGTTCAACATTGATAGTGGAGTTGTTATGCACATGTCAGGGCAGGAAAGATATGGGATTTCTCTATGCTTTCCTCTCAGTTTTGCTGTGAACCTAAAACTTCCTTAAAAATAAAGTTTGCTGTTAATAAAAAGAAAAATTCATGACATCTAATTAGATGGAGAGAATGTCAAAGCTTATTTAACCTGATTTAACCCATTGGCCTAGAGGAGCTATCCCACGTTGAAGGTCAGGAACGGCGGCGGTAAGGAGATGCCCCTTGTCCAAGGTAAGGAGCAGCGGCTGTGCTTTGCTGAAACATCCGTGAAGAGATACCCCACACCCAAGGTAAGAGAAACCCAAGTAAGATGGTAGGTGTTGCAAGAGGGCATCAGAGGGCAGACACACTGAAACCATACTCACAGAAAACTAAGTCAATCTAATCACACTAGGACCACAGCCTTGTCTAACTCAATGAAACCAAGCCATGCCTGCAGGGCAACCCAAGACAGGCGGGCCATGGTGGAGAGGGCTGACAGAATGTAGTCCACTGGAGAAGGGAATGGCAAGCCACTTCAGTATTCTTGCCTTGAGAACCCCATGAACAGTATGAACAGGCAAAATGATAGGATACCAAAAGAGAAACTCCCCAGGTCATTAGGTGCCCAATATGCTACTGGAGATCAGTGGAGCAATAAGTCCAGAAAGAATAAAGGGATGGAGCCAAAGCAAAAACAATACCCAGTTGTGCATGTGACTGGTGATAGAAGCAAGATCCGATGCTGTAAAGAGCAATACTGCATAGGAACCTGGAATGTCAGGTCCACGAATCAAGGCAAATTGGAAGTGGTCAAACAAGAGATGACAAGGGTGAACGTCGACATTCTAGGAATCAGCGAACTAAAATGGACTGGAATGGGTGAATTTAACTCAGATGACCATTATATCTACTACTGCGGGCAGGAATCCCTCAGAAGAAATGGAGTAGCCATCATGGTCAACAAAAGAGTCCGAAATGCAGTACTTGGATGCAATCTCAAAAA
>SJYT01070263.1:24941-40155 GCA_006410635.1 Cephalophus harveyi | reverse complement strand
GCTTTGCTGGAGAGATCCCATGTCCAAGGTAAGAGAAACCCAAGTAAGACGGTAGGTGTTGTGAGAGGGCATCAGAGGACAGACACACTGAAACCATAATCACAGACAACTAGCCAATCAGATCACACGGACCACAGCCTTGTCTAACTCAATGAAACTAAGCCATGCCTTGTGGGGCCACCCAAGATGGGCGGGTCATGGTGGAGAGGCCTGACAGAATGTGGTCCACTGGAGAAGGGAATGGCAAGCCACTTCAGTATTCTTGCCTTGAGAACCCCATGAACAGTGTGAAAAGGCAAAAAATAGGACACTGAAAGATGAACTCCCCAGGTTGGTAGGTGCCCAATATGCTACTGGAGATCAGTGGAGAAATAACTCCAGAAAGAATGAAGGGATGCAACCAAAGCAAAAACAACACCCAGTTGTGGATGGGACTGGTGATAGAAGCAAGCTTCGATACTGTAAAGAGCAATATTGCACGGGAACCTGGAATGTTAGGTCCGTGAATCAAGACAGATTGGAAGTGGTCAAACGAGAGAGGGCAAGAGTGAACATTGACATTCTAGGAATCAGCAAACTAAGATGGACTGGAATGGGTGAATTTAACTCAGATGACCATTGAACAGTATGAAAAGGCAAAATGATAGGATACTGAAAGAGGAACTCCCCAGGTCAGTAGGTGCCCAATATGCTACTGGAGATCAGTGGAGAAATAACTCCAGAAAGAATGAAGGGATGCAACCAAAGCAAAAACAACACCCAGTTGTGGATGGGACTGGTGATAGAAGCAAGCTTCGATACTGTAAAGAGCAATATTGCACGGGAACCTGGAATGTTAGGTCCGTGAATCAAGACAGATTGGAAGTGGTCAAACGAGAGAGGGCAAGAGTGAACATTGACATTCTAGGAATCAGCAAACTAAGATGGACTGGAATGGGTGAATTTAACTCAGATGACCATTATATCTACTACTGTGGGCAGGAATCCCTTAGAAGAAATGGAGTAGCCATCATGGTCAACAAAAGGGTCCAAAATGCAGTACTTGGATGCAGTCTCAAAAATGACAGAATGATCTCTGTTCATTTCCAAGGCAAACCATTCAGTATCACAGTAATCCAAGTCTATGCCCCAACCAGTAATGCTGAAGAAGCTGAAGTTGAACGGTTCTATGAAGACCTACAAGACCTTTTAGAACTAACACCCAAAAAAGATGTCCTTTGCATTATAGGGGACTGGAATGCAAAAGTAGGAAGTCAAGAAACACCTGGAGTAACAGGCAAATTTGGCCTTGGAATGTGGAATGAAGCAAGGCAAAGGCTAATAGAGTTCTGCCAACAGAATGCACTGGTCATAGCAAACACCCTCTTCCAACAACACAAGAGAAGACTCTACACATGGACATCACCAGATGGTTGACACTGAAATCAGACTGATTATATTCTTTGCAGCCAAAGATGGAAAAGCTCTACACAGTCAGCAAAAACAAGACCAGGAGCTGACTGTGGCTCAGCTCATGAACCCTTATTGCCAAATTCAGACTTAAATTGAAGAAAGTAGGGAAAACCGCTAGACCATTCAGGTATGACCTAAATCAAATCCCTTATGACTATACAGTGGGAGTTAGAAATAGATTTAAGGGCCAGATCTGATAAACAGTGCCTGATCAACTATGGATGGAGGTTCATGACGTTGTATACGAGACAGGAATTAAGACCATCCCCAAGAAAAAGAAATGCAAAAAAGCAAAATGGCTGTCTTAGGAGGCCTTACAAATAGCTGTGAAAAGAAAAGTGAAAAGCAAAGGAGAAAAGGAAAGTTATAAGCATCTGAATGCAGAGTTCAAAGAATAGCATGGAGAGATAAGAAAGCCTTCCTCAGTGATCAATGCAAAGAAATAGAGGAAAACAATGGAATGGGAAAGACTAGAAATCTCTTCAAGAAAATTAGAGATACCAAGGGGATATTTCATGCAAAGCTGGGCTCGATAAAGGACAGACATGGTATGGCCTAACAGAAGCAGAAGATATTAAGAAGAGGTGGCAAGAATACACAGAAGAGCTGTACAAAAAATATCTTCATGACCCAAATAATCACAATGGTGTGATCACTCACCTAGGTCCATCATGGTCAACAAAAGGGTCCAAAATGCAGTACTTGGATGCAGTCTCAAAAATGACAGAATGATCTCTGTTCATTTCCAAGGCAAACCATTCAGTATCACAGTAATCCAAGTCTATGCCCCAACCAGTAATGCTGAAGAAGCTGAAGTTGAACGGTTCTATGAAGACCTACAAGACCTTTTAGAACTAACACCCAAAAAAGATGTCCTTTGCATTATAGGGGACTGGAATGCAAAAGTAGGAAGTCAAGAAACACCTGGAGTAACAGGCAAATTTGGCCTTGGAATGTGGAATGAAGCAAGGCAAAGGCTAATAGAGTTCTGCCAACAGAATGCACTGGTCATAGCAAACACCCTCTTCCAACAACACAAGAGAAGACTCTACACATGGACATCACCAGATGGTTGACACTGAAATCAGACTGATTATATTCTTTGCAGCCAAAGATGGAAAAGCTCTACACAGTCAGCAAAAACAAGACCAGGAGCTGACTGTGGCTCAGCTCATGAACCCTTATTGCCAAATTCAGACTTAAATTGAAGAAAGTAGGGAAAACCGCTAGACCATTCAGGTATGACCTAAATCAAATCCCTTATGACTATACAGTGGGAGTTAGAAATAGATTTAAGGGCCAGATCTGATAAACAGTGCCTGATCAACTATGGATGGAGGTTCATGACGTTGTATACGAGACAGGAATTAAGACCATCCCCAAGAAAAAGAAATGCAAAAAAGCAAAATGGCTGTCTTAGGAGGCCTTACAAATAGCTGTGAAAAGAAAAGTGAAAAGCAAAGGAGAAAAGGAAAGTTATAAGCATCTGAATGCAGAGTTCAAAGAATAGCATGGAGAGATAAGAAAGCCTTCCTCAGTGATCAATGCAAAGAAATAGAGGAAAACAATGGAATGGGAAAGACTAGAAATCTCTTCAAGAAAATTAGAGATACCAAGGGGATATTTCATGCAAAGCTGGGCTCGATAAAGGACAGACATGGTATGGCCTAACAGAAGCAGAAGATATTAAGAAGAGGTGGCAAGAATACACAGAAGAGCTGTACAAAAAATATCTTCATGACCCAAATAATCACAATGGTGTGATCACTCACCTAGGACCAGACATCCTGGAATGTGAAGTCAAGTGGGCCTTAGAAAGCATCACTATGAACAAAGCTAGTAGAGGTGATGGAATTCCAGTTGAGCTTTTTCAAATCCTGAAAGATGATGCTGTGAAAGTGCTGCACTCAATCTGCCAGCAAATTTGGAACTCAGCAGTGGCCACAGGACTGGAAAAGGTCAGGTTTCATTCCAATCCCAAAGAAAGGCAATGCCAAAGAGTGGGAAACTCAAACTCAAACCACACAATTGCACTCATTGCACACACTAGTAAAGTAATGCTTAAAATTCTCCAAGACAGGCTTCAGCAATACGTGAACCCATGAACTTCCTGATGTTCAAGCTGGTTTTAGAAAAGGCAGAGGAACCAGAGATCAAATTGCCAACATCCGCTGGATCATGAAAAAAGTAAGAGAGTTCCAGAAAAACATCTACTTCTGCTTTATTGACCATGCCAAAGCTTTTGACTCTGTGGATCACAATAAACTGTGGAAAATTCTTCAAGAGATGGGAATACCAGACCCCCTGACCTGCCTCTTGAGAAACCTGTATATGCAGAGTACATCATGAGAAACACTGGGCTGGTTGAAGCACAAGCTGGGATCAGATTGCCACGAGAAATATCAATAACCTCAGATATGCAGATGACACCACCCTTATGGCAGAAAGTGAAGAAGAACTAAAGAGCTTATTGATGAAAGTGAAAGAGGAGAGTAAAAATGTTGGCTTAAAGCTCAACATTCAGAAAACGAAGATCATGGCATCTGTTCCCATCACTTCATGGCAAATAGATGGGGAAAATAGTGGCAACAGTGTCAGACTTTATTTTTTGGAGCTCCAAAATCACTGCAGTCATGAAATTAAAAGATGCTTACTCCTTGGAAGAAAAGTTATGATCAACCTAGACAGCATATAAAAAATCAGAGACATTACTTTGCCAACAAATGTCCATCTAGTCAAGGCTATGGTTTTTCCAGTGGTCATGTATGGATGTGAGAGTTGGACTGTGAAGAAAGCTGAGCACCGAAGTGACGCTTTTGAACTGTGGTGCTGGAGAAGACTCTTGAGAATCCCTTGGACTGCAAGGAGATCCAACCAGTCCATCTTAAAGGAAATCAGTCCTGGGTGTTCATTGGAAGGACTGATGCTGAAGCTGAAACTCCAGTACTTTGACCACCTGATGCGAACAGCTGACTCATCTGAAAAGACCCTGATGCTCGGAAAGATTGAGGACAAAGAGGAGAAGGAGATAACAGAGGAGATGATGGTTGGATGGCATCACCAACTCGATGGACATGGGTTTGGGTGGACTCCGGGAGTTGGTGATGGACAGGGAGACCTGGTGTGCTACAGTTCATGGCATCACAAAAAGTTGGACATGACTGAGCGACTGAACTGAACTGAACCGAGCATACATGGATGAGTTCTTTTCATTGATTGCACATTGGGATGTAGTCCTGATGAAAGTGAAAGGAGTGTCAAAAAGTTGGCTTAAACTCAACATTCAGAAAACAAAGATTTTGGCGCCCAGTCCCATAACTTCATGGCAAAGAGATGGAGAAACAGTGGAAACAGTGGCAGACTTTATTTTTGGGGGCTCCAAAACCACTGCAGATGGTGATTGCAGCCACGAAATTAAAAGACACTTACTCCTTGGAAGAAAAGTTATGACCAACCTAGACAGCATAAAAAAAGCAGAGACATTACTTTGCTAACAAAGGTCCATCTAGTCAAGGCTATAGTGTTTGGATGTAGTCCTGATGAAAGTGAAAGGAGTGTCAAAAAGTTGGCTTAAACTCAACATTCAGAAAACAAAGATTTTGGCGCCCAGTCCCATAACTTCATGGCAAAGAGATGGAGAAACAGTGGAAACAGTGGCAGACTTTATTTTTGGGGGCTCCAAAACCACTGCAGATGGTGATTGCAGCCACGAAATTAAAAGACACTTACTCCTTGGAAGAAAAGTTATGACCAACCTAGACAGCATAAAAAAAGCAGAGACATTACTTTGCTAACAAAGGTCCATCTAGTCAAGGCTATAGTGTTTCCAGTAGTCATGTATGGATGTAAGAGTTGGACTATAAAGAAAGCTGGGAGCCAAAGAATTCATGCCTTTGAATTGTGGCGTTAGAGAAGACTCTTGAGAGTCCCTTGGACTGCAAGGAGATCCAACCAGTCCATCTTAAAGGAAATCAGTCCTGAATGTTCATTGGAAGGACTGATGCTGAAGCTGAAACTCCAATACTTTGGCCACCTGATGCAAAGAGCTGACTCATTTGAAAAAACTCTGATGATGGGAAAGATTGAAAGCTAGAGGAGAAGGAGACGACAGAGGATGAGATGGTTGGATGGCATCACCGACTCAATGGACATGAGTTTGAGTAAACTCTGGGAATTAGTGATTAACAGGGAGGCCTGGTGTGCTGCAGTCCATGGGGTCACAAAGAGTCAGACACAACTGAGCAACTGAACTGAACTGAACATTGGGATGCAGCTGAGGTCCTTTATGCATACTTCATATCACACAGAATATTGAAAGCAGTACTCATGGGTTGAAAGTGACCATGTCGTTAGATGCCTTTCCTTCAGGAATCTCATCAGGGAAAGGCCTTTTCAGTTTATTCCTGAGAGAGTGGAGTGAGGAATCATGGTATATACTCTGCCAGGCCATTAATAACCTACTTTTAAGTGTTATTTGCCCACAGCTCCTTGTCATTCAGTATGTCGTTAGGAAATGAAGAGAAAGTGAGGCAGCAGAGTATATGTAATTAATATAATTAATTATGTTAAGGGCTAAGAAAGAGGAGTCGAGGGGAAACTAACATTTATTGCAGATCTTCTGTATTTCAGGCACTATTTAGGCACTTTACATGTATTCTCTCACGTAATCCTCAGAATATACCTCTGAAGTAAGTATTATATCTATTTTATAGATGAGGAAACTGAGCCCTGTAAGGATACTAAGTAATTAATCCAAGGTCATAAAGCTAATAAGTGATATTATATAGGCCATGCCAAAGTTGTTGGTGTGACTGACAAAACTGATATCTCTGAAATTCTTCTCTCTCACCAAATCCACTGAAGACCCTGCTCTGTCTCTTGCTAGGAGACTGTCAGAATCTGTTAAAAGTTTCTAAAGTCACTTTCTTTGGGGGCCTCTGACTGGCCCTATTTTTTGCCTAATAAACAATTTTCTCTCCCCTTTCTTCCTTGCTATCTGTCATGGTGAAGTGAAATCGCTCAGTCGTGTCTGACTCTTTGCGACCCCATGGACTGTAACCTACTAGGCTTCTCTGTCCATGGGATTCTCCAGGCAAGAATACTGGAGTGGATTGCCATTTCCTTCTCCAGGGGATCTTCCTGACCCAGTGATCGAACCCAGGTCTCCTGCATTGGAGGCAGACGCTTTAACCTCTGAGCCACTAGGGTAGAGGCAGAAAATGCTAAATACTAGTTTTCCCTTCCTCCTTTGTTGTGATGAGGTGGGCCTGTGAATCAGTCCTGGCTAGTGGAACCAGAGGAGAAGTTTCCTTGGAGACTTCTGAGAAAGGTTTACCTCTTGTTACAAAGATACATAAGAAGAGTCTCTACCTTTCCTATCCTTCCTGCTTTGGACATTGATTTGTGAAGATGTGATGTTTGGAGCTGTAGCAGCCATTTTGTGACCATAAAATTCCCTTATACATTTTTTTCTGCCTGCCATGCTGTATGGTTTGTAGTATCTTAGTTCCATGACCAGGGACTGAATTCTAACCAGAATTCTAACCACTGGACTGCCAGGGAATTTCTTTCTCATGCTTTTTATCTTCACATGGTAAAATATACCATCAGGCACAATGGAACTTGACTATAATTAATCTCTTTTATTGATCTGTGAAGCACAGGCTATGTAAATAAAATGACTGTAGTAAAAAATATAATTTTATGCAAATATTTTTGAGGAGAAAGAGACTTTTGAGATTATCTTGATTATCAACTCCTCATTTTACTGAGAAAAGAAACCCAGAGCAATTAACAGTCATTCCCAAAGTTACAAAGCTGGCTAGATCCTGTACTAAAACATGGGTCTTCTGACTATATTCAGTGTTAGTTCCAAAAGACATTCCTTGATGAATAAGACATCACTCATATGTAGCTATGCCATTGAAAATATTTGTGACTAGTAAGCTGACTATCTGAAATGATTCAGCTTGTTTGGTTCATTTTTGTTTCTAAATAGTTCTGAACTTAGTTGGCTATTTAGTGATATTATCCGACATTCTTTTCTTATGAGTCTTCCTTGAGTTTAATAAGTTATTTGAAGTTAAAGTGCCATGATTTCACTTATTCTGCAGAAAATAGACCTAATATATTTTCTCTGATGCCCTTTACCAGTGTCATTTATCAGAGAAAAAAGAGCTGTATCACTTTCTGGTACCATTATATATATATATAAAGTTTATGCTTTATTGAAGGAGATTATAGTTAATTTCATTCACAGGATATATTTTCAGTGCTAAATTAAGCAGAGTCAGGTCATTATGAATGACCTGACGGTCACTTTGTCCTCTGTGGCCTATTCTGGGTTGATTTGCGTCCCCTAAGAAGATATGCTGACGTGCTAGGGTCTTCATGGATATGATGAAGTGAAACGAGCTTCTACTTGTTTAGGGTGGGCCCCACCTCCAGTGACTGATGTTCTTATGAAGAAGCGGGGATTTGGACACAGAGACACAGAGGAGATGCTAGATGCGTCCCATGTGAAGATGGAGACTGAGATGGTAGTGACGTGTCTACATGCCAAGGAGCTCCAAGGATTGCTGGCAACTACCAGAAGCTAGGAAGAGGCAGAGAAGGGTCTTTCCTGGAGTCTTCAGAAGGAGCATGGCCCGAGGATACTTCAGTTTTGAACTTCATACTTCTACCCTCCAGAACTGTGAGAAAATACATTTTTGTTGTTTTAAGATACCAAATTTGTGGTAGTTTGTTACGACAGCCACAGACTACTAATTCATCTTCTCAGATGGCACGCGGTGGCAAGTTGCTTGTCAGAGCTCTCCTCAGGTTCAAGTCGGTTGAAAAAGACAGCGTTTGTTGTTATGGCTTCCACACAAGTAGTGGAATTCACTTTGAGGTGGCCAGCTTGGGTTGCCTGCCCACCCCTGAGTCAACAGGTAACGTCTAGGTAATTAGCTGTTCTGATTGGCTGCATCTGAGTCACGTGCTCAGGGGTGAAGGTCCACCCATCCGCATGCACTGATTTCCCAAAGGAAGTTTACCAATTAGCTCCGAGCCAACAAGTATCTACCACATGACCCCTACCAGAATTCCTTCATGTCTTGATGCTATCCTCTTCTCAGTCCTTATTAGTTTGCTTTACAGACCATTTAAAGTACTATACTATGGTTTGTTTTGTATTTACCTGGCTTCTCTTCTTTTTAACGAGAAAAATTCCTGTAAATTCCTGGAGGTTAGTGAAATGTTTATTTTTAGTTGGTGGCCCAAATTGTACATAATATTTTCTTGTTGGTGTTGTTGAATTTAAAATTAAAGGGGTACTTAACAGTAAATTTAGTGTTATAGTGCTAAATGTCTTACTGTAATAGCAAAATTAGCCAGGAATACATTTAGAATACATTCAGATTAGTTTGGTACAGTATGACTTCAGTTCTATAATATCTTATCTATTATGTACCAACTCAGTATACATGTCCTGTCTTTTACTTTCTCCATCAAATTACCTTTTTATTTATGCACCACACCTCATTTTTTTAATGATGTAAACATAATCAATGTTTTGTTTCATTATTATAGCAAAGCCTACAATGTCCAATATATAATCATTTCGTTAAAATATATTTCATGTATATGGAAGTTTGGTCAAGAAATTCACGTTGATCAGCAGGTAGGGCTTTGAGGCAATCACTAGATCAAGTGTTCTAAGAGCAACTTTGAAGACTGAAGGAGCAGATATACCTGCTTTTTTAAAGAGATGTGTCATTTGCTCGCTCTTTTCAGATTTCATTCAGCCAGTGCATCCGTAGCTTCTGTTCTTCATGCCTTGAAATTTATCATTTTTAAACAATAGTGCAAGCAGACGTGTATCTTCGTGGTCCTTAATGCTTTGTTTTTGGCCTTTAATGTTTGTGTTATAGGTGCCTCAAGAAACAGAAATTTATGTTTCTGCATTTCTGAGGCAATAGTATATGTGCCACCTAACATTTAAATGACAACATATTCTGTCCTCAGTGAAGACAGAAGGAAAAGTTGTTAGAAACCATCTTCTTCTCCTTAGGTGTATGAGCTTGACATTTATCTGTACTGTTGGTCGATAATCAGGACATGAATTTTTATAAGGGAGGCCTCAGATCCGTGAAGTAGACCAACACCAGATGAATCCAAATGACTTAAGAAAGAATAAAAAAGTCAATAGTCACCCAGCGAAGAACAGAAAAATCAAGTTTCAGATCTATTTGAATTATATTCTCTCATCCATTGTAATATAGAATGTAAAAGGTGAATTTTCTTTCACACATTCAAATAATCAATACCAGTAAGAGTCTTATTTTTAAAATATAATTATTTAAAAGAAAATTGAAAGGGAGGATAAAGGGATGTAACAATACAAGTAACAAAATTACATGCAACTTATACCATAAAAAACACATGAGGAACCTACTAAATCAGTTCAGTTCAGTCGCTCAGTCGTTTCCGACTCTTTGTGACCCCATGAATCGCAGCACGCCAGGCCTCCCTGTCCATCACCAACTCCCGGAGTTCACTCAGACTCATGTCCATCGAGTCTGTGATGCCATCCAGCCTTCTCATCCTCTGTTGTCCGCTTCTTCTCCTGCCCCCAATCCCTCCCAGCATTAGAGTCTTTTCCAGTGAGTCAACTCTTCACATGAGGTGGCCAAAGTACTGGAGCTTCAGCTTTAGCATCATTCCTTCCAAAGAAATCCCAGGGCTGATCTCCTTCAGAATGGACTGGTTGGATCTCCTTGCAGTCCAAGGGACTCTCAAGAGTCTTCTCCAGCATCACAGTTCAAAAGCATCAATTCTTCGGCACTCAGCCTTCTTCACAGTCCAACTCTCACATCCATACATGACCACAGGAAAAACCATAGCCTTGACTAGATGGACCTTAGTCGGCAAAGTAATGTCTCTGCTTTTGAAAATGCTATCTAGGTTGGTCATAACTTTCCTTCCAAGGAGTAAGCGTCTTTTAATTTCATGGCTGCAGTCACCATCTGCAGTGATTTTGGAGCCCCCAAAAATACAGTCTGACACTGTTTCCACTGTTTCCCAATCTATTTCCCATGAAGTGATGGGGCCGGATGCCATGATCTTCATTTTCTGAATGTTGAGCTTTAAGCCAACTTTTTCACTCTCCTCTTTCACTTTCATCAAGAGACTTTTTAGCTCCTCTTCACTTTCTGCCATAAGGGTGGTGTCATCTGCATATCTGAGGTTATTGATGTTGCTGGCATATTGAGTGCAGCACTTTCACAGCATCATCTTTCAGGATTTGAAACAGCTCAACTGGAATTCCATCACCTCCACTAGCTTTGTTCATAGTGATGCTTTCTAAGGCCCACTTGTCTTCACATTCCAAGAAGTCTGGCTCTAGATTAGTGATCACACTATCGTGATTATCCGGGTCGTGAAGATCTTTTTTGTACAATTCTTCCGTGTATTCTTGCCACCTCTTCTTAATATCTTCTGCTTCTGTTAGGTCCATACCATTTCTGTCCTTTATTGAGCCCAGCTTTGCATGAAATGTTCCCTTGGTATCTCTAATTTTCTTGAAGAGATCCCTAGTCTTTCCCATTCTGTTATTTTCCTCTATTTCTTTGCATTGATCGCTGAAGAAGGCTTTCTTATCTCTTCTTGGTATTCTTTGGAACTCTGCATTCAGATGCTTATATCTTTCCTTTTCTCCTTTGCTTTTCGCCTCTCTTCTTTTCACAGCTATTTGTAAGGCCTCCCCAGACAGCCATTTTGCTTTTTTGCATTTCTTTTCCATGGGGGAAAGTAAAGAGTTTACTAAATAGTAAAGTTAGTGGGAGTCCAAAAATAAAAGGTGGAAGAAGCTCATTCATGTTGCTGTAGAAGAAGGGAGAGCATTGAGTTTACTTGAAAGCAGTGAAAGTAAAACTATAAATATGTTGGAAGTTTTCTGAAAAGATGTTACTTATGAACTATGACTACCTCCTTAAGAATGTAGATAGCTAGTTATCTCTCTTTGGTGGTTTTTTGTTGTTGTGATTTTTGAATATTTGTAGATCTAACAGAAAGAATAATAAAGATGCTTAAAGATAAGTGAAGTGAAAGTTAGTTGCAGTCATGTCGGACTTGTGATCCCGTGGACTGTAGCCTTCCTGGCTCCTCTGTTCTTCCCTCCCTGGGATTCTCCAGGCAAGATTACCAGAGGGGTTGCCAGTTCCTTCTCCGGGGGATCTTCCCGACCCAAGGATCAAACCTGGGTCTCCTGCATTGCAGGCAAATTCTTCACCAACTGAGCCACTATGACTGATAAATATTATTAATGGGAAGTAAGTTGGCTATATCAGGAAGTTTATACTTA
The DNA here is from genome assembly GCA_006410635.1 of Cephalophus harveyi. Taxonomy (NCBI): domain Eukaryota; kingdom Metazoa; phylum Chordata; class Mammalia; order Artiodactyla; family Bovidae; genus Cephalophus; species Cephalophus harveyi. The sequence goes on along the minus strand of SJYT01070263.1, from coordinate 28,358 downwards.
GAGCTATTCTATAATACGAATCTATTGAGGAAGAAAAACCAATTTAGTTTTTCATAATTCTCTTTCATCCTCCCATCTCTTCCCCTTTCTGTTTTTGAATGTCTACAGCTCTTCAATTACTAAACTACCTAACTTAGCATCCCTCTGAGGAAGGTCAAACTCCTAATATGGCAACAACTAGATGGCACCCCCCTCCAGTACTCTTGCCTGGAAAACCCCATGGATGGAGGAGCCTGGTGGGCTGCAGTCTATTGGTCACGAAGAGTCGGACATAACTGAGCGACTTCACTTTCACTTTTCACTTTCATGCATTGGAGAAGGCAATGGCACCCCACTCCAGTACTCTTGCCTGGAAAATCCCATGGACGGAGGAGCCTGGTGGGCTGCAGTCCATGGGGTCGCTAAGAGTCAGTCACGAGTGAGCGACTTCACTTTCACTTTTCACTTTCATGCATTGGAGAAGGAAATGGCAACCCACTCCAGTGTTCTTGCCTGGAGAATCTCAAGGACGGGGGAGCCTGGTGGGCTGCTGTCTATGGGGTTGCACAGAGTCGGACACGACTGAAGCAACTTAGCAGCAGCAGCAGCATAACTATAATTATAGTTATACAATAACTATAGTTATTTCCTGAACAGCCTCTGTTTTTACCTGTTTTCACCTTGTACTTCTCAGATAGGGTGAGAATAAGAATCAGTACAAGTATTAGTCTTTCTGAACCTGCAGAAATTCTTACCAAAAGACCTCAATTGCCCATTGCCTGTAGCAGCTGGGAAATAAGGACGAGAAGGACTCACCTCTTGTCTCTATAGAAACTGGATGTCTTTCTTTAGTCATTTATCAACCAGGCAATTGACCTGAAGGTGACGGCAGATTTTATAACCATTGGGACAAAGAGCAGCAGGGACTCTTTAAGCATAAACAGCCTTCTGGGTGATGACATTTAGAGGGAAACAATCAAGTTTATTTTGGATTATAAGAATTATTTTATTGCAGAGGTAAGTAGTATTTTCACCTTTTCCAGTTTCTTGTTGTCTAAGTTTAACTGCCCCCACCCCCCTGCTCTTGATTCTGCTCAACAGCCACCTTGGCAACTATGCCATGGAATCATTTCCTGTCATGACATTTTTAGAAACCAAAATAACAGCATTTACAATGTAACAGCTAAATATTCTCATAGGGTACCTGGGTGAAACAAGCATTTCTGCACAATAGTTTTGAGTACAGCATTGGGTGTGTATTCAGGCGGAATCTCGTCTGGGTGTCCACAGTTTCTAATTAACCAACAGGCTGATTGGAGCATTGCTTGCCGTCATTTTAAATCATACCTCATGTACACAGCCGGCAATATTCTAGCTTCCAAGCTTTTCCCGTTTAGTTCCTTGTTTTAATTTTAGTGTGGACGTATATTTGGTGTTGGGATGCTTTTAATAAGAAAAGGCCGCTGTGTAATTTTCTGTAAAAAAAAAAAATAAAGTAGAGGTACATTGTAATATTTCATAGGTGTATGAGACACCATAAATGGAATGTCAGTTGGACAAATTCAATACATTTTGAATTCTTTGGATTTTTTTTTTTTAAAGAAAAAGATTACTCATGTTTTTCCAATAGAATTATTTACCCAACCTTTTACATCATCAATTTTCCATTTCAAATTTAGTGCAGGGTAAACTCAGAGAAGTGCTGGGAAAATCATCTGAAGTATCTGTAGACAGTCAGTGCTCTTAAACCACGATGGCAAGACCTCAAAAATAGATGCAGCCCCATCAAAGTTAAATTGAATGACTCAGTGTCTGGACCACTCAGAAGCATTTTTTTTCCCCTAGTTAGGAAAGGGGAAACACTTTTCACTTTAGAACTTCAGATTCATGGATGGAGGAAGTTTGTTTGGTTTTGTTTTTAGATGGAGGAAAAGTTCCATCACAGGAAGCTTGAAATAAAAACTGAAGCCTCTTACAAACATATAAAGTAAAAGTCAGATCAATGAATGTCTTTCATTCATTAGTCTAGAGCTATGCCTGAGAGATCAGTTGATCCAATTCCCACATTTTTTAGACAGAGCCATGAGGCTCCCTTCTTCCTCATCTGTCATCTTCTTTAAGAGACTGGATAAGCCAGATCCTCACTTTGCCAGACTCTCTTGTATATAGAGGTGGCCATGTGACCAATTTTTGGCCAACAGTATAAAAGGAACAATCTGCTGGATTGTTTCGAGGGAAAAACAATCTTTTCATTGTTAAGGGGAAGTAGCTAGATGGAAGATAAAAATCTTTCTCAGCCTCCCTGGCTTTATGTTTTTGAATAGGAGTGTAATACTCGGAGGTTGGCAGCCATCTGGGGACTGTGAGGTGGCAAGACTAGGGATGGGGTGACCACAGGGCAGAAAGATAGGAAGAGCTTGGGTCTTTGGTTCCTGCAGCAAGCCACTGCTCCACATCTGGAACATCTTGTCTCTGGGTCTTCTCCTTCATGAGACAATTAAATGTCTTTCCTTCTTAAGCCTCTTTTTGTCAGTTTTTCTATTACTCATATCTCTGCACATACATCCCGAGAAATTAATCTGCTCAAGTTCATAAGAGAACATGGTAACATAGTCTTGACTCGACTACTTGATTCGCCTTCTAATTTCTTGTTTCGCCTTCTAATTTCTTGTTTCGCCTTCTAATTTCTTGTTTCATATGTTTTCCTCACTTTTTCTAACCTGTTGCATTACTAGATTATTCTCTGCATGAATAAATGGATTGTTGTCTTGATTAAACCTATTTTTAAATGTGGGACTCCAGCCTTCTAATTTCTTATTTCATATGTTTTCCTCACTTCTTCTACCCTATTCCATCACTAGATTATTCTTTGAATGAATGAATGGATTGTTGTCTTGATTAAACCTGTTTTTAAGTGTGAGACTCCAGTAAATTTTATTTGTCCTGTAGATTAGTGTCTGCATTTGCAATCCATTTATCCAAAGAAACTTATGCAAAGTTTATAATCCATCTCTGCACAGAAAGCTTTGACAAAGTAAGCTCTGGATTATTGCATGATTCATTTACATATTGAAAGCCTTGATTTGAAAAGAAGATATAACTATTCTGAGTCACAGTAATACTCAGAGAGAATTTAATGTGTCAGCATGCTTGCAAAGTTGATTGTGTTTCAAAACCTTGAATTTCTATCCTGGAGACTGTTTTAAGGAATAAGTAGATGACATTATACCAAAATAGAAAACTATGAGCAAATATTTTATGAAAAATGTGAGAGTAAGAATAAAATATGTAGGAGACAATATCTCAAAATATATGGAATTTTAGATGAAAATTACCTGAATATTGAGTTCTGTTCCTATATCTATCCTTTTTGTGTTAAAAAAAAAAAAAAAAAAAAAAAAAAAAAGAAAAAAAGCATGCCTGGTTGGTTTGCTCTTT
>SJYT01070263.1:8900-24822 GCA_006410635.1 Cephalophus harveyi | reverse complement strand
TTAAAAAAAAAAAAAAAAAAAAAAAAAAACAAGAAAAAGCATGCCTGGTTGGTTTGCTCTTTCTTTAAAACAACCATTTTGTGACTCCACCAAAGCCTAGAGTTGGAAAGACTGAAAAATTCAGGTTATCCACTATGCAACTTTAAAAAAGAACCCATTAAAGCATTCCACTTAGGTGAGGATAGATTCTCTTCTAAATGCTCTCTGTTTCTCTACAGAATAGAGAGTGATCCTGTGTTATGAAGATGTATCAAATCATGTGTGGAGTACTTCCAGATTGTTACATGAAGAATGCCAGGCAGACAACACTTCGCTCTTTTCCCAATCAGGTCCTTAGAAGACATCTTGTTTTCCACTAGGCTGGCAAAAGACCTTTCACATTTCACCACTGTGTTGTGACTGGGTTTGTTTTTCATAAATGATGCCTTCTAGAATGCCTTCAGGGTATAGTGACTTAGTTGTATCAAGTAGTTCAGTGACCCTTATGTTCCTTTGGTGTTTTGAAGGTGAAGTCGCTCAGTCGTGTCCGACTCTTTGCGACCCCGTGGACCGTAGCCTACTAGGCTTCTCTGTCCACGGGATTCTCCAGGCAAGAATACTGGAGTGGGTTACCATTTCCTTCTCCAGGGGATCTTCCCGACCCAGGGATCGAACCCAGGTCTCCCGCATCGGAGGCAGACGCTTTAACCTCTGAGCCACCAGGGAAGCCCTGGTGTTTTGAAGGGAAGGAATAAGGTTTCAACACAGTGTGTGCTGTTTTTCACTCCTGTGATCCATTCATTGAATTAGGAGACATTTACTCTTCACATAGTACTGGAAATGTGAAGGGGAAGCTAGATTCAAAATGCCCATGGTACTCATTTCTTTGATGAAGTTATTTTGACAGGCCATCAGTAAATTCTTCTCTTATCCTCACCCGTGTTCCTTCTGTTATAAAATAATAGTATCTTCCTGGTTCTTCTTCCCATATGGACCAAGGAGAACAGTTGACCAGTGACTCTTGGTAGTTGGCTGTTGGACCTAAAATGTAGCATCTATGGACAGATGGTGACCCTGGTGTTATCCATGATGACATCCCTGGATGGTGACAAAGCTGATACTTCCTTGTGCTCAGATATACCTCTTAACCAGTTGAAGAAGGAAACCTCTCATTCTCATGGTGACAAATGACTGATCAAGCCTGTATGGTATCAAGCCTGGACTTGGTTATATAGCCTGGAAGTGACTACATTCGCTCTAGCTGATATCCTATAGTATGAGGGCAGGAGTTAGGGTTCCTGACTTCTCCTTTATGATTGGCAGCCATCAGAACTGCTTTGGAATGTCCCCCAGAGGTGCCCTGGGCAGAGAGACAAAGCCCTCTGATTTCTCACCAATCCAGGTTCCTACTTATTCCTTAAGTGTTTTTAGGTTCACCATGACTTTGCAGTTCTCTCTTTATTGATACTTCTTCTATCAACTTATCAGTAGTTGGAGTTAATGCCCAGGAACTATCCCATAATCCTAGTAATTATTACCTGTAAAATTAAGTAATTGAAATATCTTCCCTGGATAGTTCTTTGATTATACCACTTTAAATTTCACTTCCCATTCATTCACATCTATAAAAGTAGTCATGGTAATAAAAATTGTGGAAGAAAACACAGAAGTAACTCTTCATCTTGGATTAGGCAATGATTTCTTAAACACAACAGCAAAAGCATAAGCAATAGAAGAGAAGACTGTTAACTTGGACTTCATTAAATTAAAAACTTTTCCGCTTTAAAGGACATCGTTAGGAAGAAAATAGACAGTCTATTGGCTGAGGGAAAATATTTGCAAATCATATATTTAAACATATATCCATACTATATAAAGAACTCTTACAACTCCATAAGAAAATGACAATAGATTTTAAAAATATGCTAAGGATAAGAATAGACATTTCTCCAAAAAGTATATATACAAATTACCAACAAGCATATGAAAAGATGCTCAACATCATTAGCCATTCAGTTCAGTTCAGTTCAGTCACTCAGTCGTGTCCGACTCTTTGCGACCCCATGAATCTCAGCACGCCAGGCCTCCCTGTCCATCACCAACTCCCGGAGTTCACTCAGACTCACATCCATCGAGTCAGTGATGCCATCCAGCCATCTCATCCTCGGTCGTCCCCTTCTCCTCCTGCCTCCAATCCCTCCCAGCATCAGAGTCTTTTCCAATGAGTCAATACTTCGCATGAGGTGGCCAAAGTACTAGAGTTTCAGCTTCAGCATCATTCCCTCCAAAGAAATCCCAGGGCTGATCTCCTTCAGAATGGACTGGTTGAATCTCCTTGCAGTCCAAGGGACTCTCAAGAGTCTTCTCCAACACCACAGTTCAAAAGCATCAATTCTTCGGCGCTCAGCTTTCTTCACAGTCCACCTCTCATATCCATACATGACCACAGGAAAAACCATAGCCTTGACTAGACGAACCTTTGTTGGCAAAGTAATGTCTCTGCTTTTAAATATGCTATCTAGGTTCATCATCGGAGAAGGCAATGGCATCCCACTCCAGTACTCTTGCCTGGAAAATACCATGGATGGAGGAGCCTGGTGGGCTGCAGTCCATGGGGTCACTAGGAGTCGGACACGACTGAGCGACTTCCCTTTCACTTTTCACTTTCATGCATTGGAGAAGGAAATGGCAACCCACTCCAGTGTTCTTGCCTGGAGAATCCCAGGGACGGGGGAGCCTGGTGGGCTGCCGTCTATGGGGTCGCACAGAGTTGGACACGACTGAAGCAACTTAGCAGCAGCAGCAGCAGCTAGGTTGGTCATAAGTTTTCTTCCAAGGAGTAAGCGTCTTTTAATTTCATGGCTGCAGTCACCATCTGCAGTGATTTTGGTGTCCCTAAAAATAAAGTCTGACATTGTTTCCACTCTTTCCCCACTTTCCCATGAAGTGATGGGACCAAATGCCATTTGGCCATAAAAAGGAATAATAATATGTGTCACAACATGGATGAACCGCAAAAACACTAGTCCAGGTGAAAGAAACCAGTCATAAAAGACCACATATTGTGTGAGTCCATTTGTATGAAGAACGCAGAAGAAGCAAATCTATTACAACAGAAAGTAGATTAATGGTTGACCAGAGTTTGTGGGAAAGAGAGGGAACAGGATGAGAAGTGACTGCTAATGGGCATAGGGTTTCTTTTTGGAACGATGACAGTATTTTAAAATTAGAATATAGTAAGTTTCACAATCCTGTAAATATTTTAAATACCATTGAATTATATACTTATGTGTACTTAAACAGGTGAAATTTATGGTATAAATTATATCCTAATAAAGTTGTTAAAAGTAGTTATGGTAAATAACATGAAAACAATGACATTAATACTTTATGATTTATTATTTTCATTGTAGACCAAAATGATTAGATTATAAATAAAAATATTAAAAAAGAGAGGCAAAAACATGTATATTGAATTTTGGCAGTGACCCAGGTATTTAGATGCTATTCAGTAAAGCATGTCAGAGCAGAAGAGATAGCTAGAAGAGATAGCAGAAGAGATAGCTAGAAGGTTATGTAAAATAAGAACTTGGTGGTAGTTTTGTCGCTAAGTCGTGTCCGACTCTTGTGTTCCCATAGTCTGTAGCCCTCCAGGCTCCTCTGTCAATGGGATTTTCCAGGAATACTGGGGTGGTTTGCCTTTTCCTTCTCCAGGGGATCTTCTTGACCCAGGGATTAAAGTTGGGTCTCCTGCACTGCCGGCAGATTCTTTACTGACTGCGCTACCAGGGAAGCCCCAAGAACTTGGTGCAGGGTGCCAATCTCAATTAAGCAGATGCTTAGCCTATTTTTTTTTTTTACTAATCAGGATTGAATGGAGAGAGTTGAGATGCCAATAGGGTCACTGTGCTTTAAAGAATATGTTATATGTTGATGGTAAAAGGACTAAAAATCAGAGACTTGGTATAGACCCCAACTGTGGGTGTATGCTTTATCTACAGAAGTGTTTCTATGAATCGGGGTCAATTCCCATCAGTATTTTGAGCAGAGAATACTTATCAAAAATGAAAATTTATCAATCTCACCCTAGACCTATGAATCAATATCTTTGCAGGGTAGGGTGATAAAAAAAATTGAAGGAATTTTAATGTTGCTAGGTGATTCTTTTTTATTTCCGTATTTATTGAGTTATAATGGACAAATAAGCATTGTATGTATTTAAAGAGAATGACCTGGACTTGGTATTTCAGTATACATATACATTGTGAAATAACAAGCTAATTAACATATCCATTACCTCACATAGTTAACTAAGTAATTCTGAACACTGACACTAAGCAGGAAGGCCCTGTTGATTGGATTTATGATTTCTGTTCTATGAAGTCCCAGAATATAACAAAGCTTAATTTGAATCATCTCTGGCGGCTCAGAATCCAGCTGCAATGCAGGAGACCTAGGTTTGATCCCTGGATCAGAAAGATCCCCTGGAGAAGGGAATGGCAACCCATTCCAGTATTCTTGCCTGGAAAATCCCATGGACAAATGTACAGTCCATGAGGTTGCAAAGAGTTGGATATGACTGAGCAAGTAACACTGGGCTAGGTAAGCCTGAGAATCTCAGAATCCTGAATCAACATTTTTATTGTAATTCTAAATGAAAATAGATAGTTTAACAGCTTAAGTTACAAGATCTGATTTAAAGACAAACTGTTGTCACTCAAGGTCATTCACCTTTCCTTCCCAACAACTGCATAACTCCTTACCCCCATCATGAAGATCTTCAAAGTGACCTTCTTATAAATTGCCATTATAGAAGTATGTTATAAGTGATGGCTTGGTATAGTTGAAAGAACATATTTTGTACTTGTTTCTGGTATATCATGGAATAAATAGATTTTAATGAGTTAGTGTGAGAATTTAACTATTTTTAATGTTTCCATTAGAAAATATTTTGCATGTGCATGATAATCTGCTTAACCAATGAATTTTACAATCATTTGCTCCTCACAAGTAGATTATCTTTTGGGCAAAGAGCAGTCAAGAATTTGCCCCATCTTTAGGAAAGATGACCCCAAACAGATTAGACAAGCCTGTAAAAAGAGTAAAGTGGGATATTACCGTGTTTTGCCTTTTTATTCTCTATTTTTAAATTGAAGTATAGTTGATTTACAGTATTGTGCTATACAGAAATTACACACATATTTATACTCTTTTCCATTGTGGTTTATCACAGGAGATTGAATATAGTTCCTGGTGATATAGAGTAGGACCTTGTTGTTTATTCATTCTAGATGTAATAGTTTGCAGCTAGTAACCCCAAACGCCCAGTCCATCCCTCTTCCTCCCTTCTGCCCCGCCACCCTGTCATCCCCTTGACAGCCACAAGTCTGTTCCCCATGTCTGTGAGTCTGTTCCTGTTTTCATTTGTGACATATTTTACATTCCATGTATAAGTGATATCATATGGGGTTTGCCTTTCTCTTTCTTTACTTTTAATGTGATAATCTCCTGTTGAATCCACGTTGCTGCAAATGGCATTAGTTCATTCTTTTTTATGGCTGAGTAGTGTCCCATTGTATATACGCACTACATCTTCATTATCCAATCATCTGTCAATAGACGTTTTGGTTGTTTCCATGCCTTGGCTATTGTGAACAGTGCAGCTATGGACATATGGGTGCATGTATCTTTTTGAATTATACTTTTGTCCTGGTATGCCTAGGAGTGGGATGGGTGAAAGCTGAGTTCCGAAGAATTGATGCTTTTGAACTGTGGTGTTGGAGAAGACTCTTGAGAGTCCCTTGGACTGCAAGGAGATCCAACCAGTCCATTCTGAAGGAGATCAACCCTGGGATTTCTTTGGAAGGAATGATGCTAAAGATTGATCGCCGAAGAATTGATGCTTTTGAACTGTGGTGTTGGAGAAGACTCTTGAGAGTCCCTTGGACTGCAAGGAGATCCAACCAGTCCATTCTGAAGGAGATCAACCCTGGGATTTCTTTGGAAGGAATGATGCTAAAGATGAAACTTCTGTACTTTGGCCACCTCACGTGAAGAGTTGACTCACTGGAAAAGACTCTGATGCTGGGAGGGATTGGAGGCAGGAGGAGAAGGGGATGACAGAGGATGAGATGGCTGGATGGCATCAGTGACTCGATGGACATGAGTATGAGTGAACTCCGGGAGTTGGTGATGGACAAGGAGGCCTGGCATGCTGCGATTCATGGGTTCGCAAAGAGTCAGACACGACTGAGCAACTGAACTGAACTGATGGTAGTTCTAATTTTAGTTTTCTGAGGAACCTTCATACTGTTTTCCATAGTGGCTTTACCAAATTAATCTTCCTACCAACCTGGACTTTTAAAAAGTTGCTTTAAATGTTTAGAGTTAATTTTGATTATTTGCCTACATCCTATCTAAAGAGTTAATTGTATTAGTAGATGGAAGGTATTATGTGTTTTAAAATTATGTATTAAAATTCCTGTTAAAATTTGAAATTCATTTTTAAACTATTTAGTTCTCAAAGTTCCCCAGACTTTCTGAAGGAATTTTGGACTGGGGCTTCAAGATATGACCTGATATATAGAAAAATTATTACCTATGTTTATTTAGAACAAGCAGATTTAAAGAAATCTTTCATTATGGTCATCTGTTATCTGTTTATCTAAACACCCTATTTCCGGACATTGATATTGAAACTTGGAAACTTATAAAATGACCCACTGATTAATGATAGTAATTGATAACACACTAGGATCATTAGACCTAGAACCATTAGCTGTATTTTTTAAAGGCAAAAAGAAGACAAAGATGCTTTTTTTCCCAAACTTTTATTCTATATGATAATGTAAGTTCTAGCTAACAAATTAAGATAGGAAAGATAATGTGCAATGATTGAAAAGAAGTGACAATGTTCTTATCCACAAATAATGTGTTTCTGAAAGAAAACCCATGGGAATCTGCAGACAAAGCTTTTGGAAAATCCAGAAAACATCCCAAGGTAGATAAAAGAACCTTTAGAATTTATAGCGTTCACCAAGATTGCTGAATACAAAATTAACAACAGAAATTCAATGTTAAAAAAAAAAGCAACTCAGTTGAGTATTTGTATAACAACACAACCTTGTAAGAATGCAATATGAAAAATGGTAAAGTGTAACTCAAAAATGCAATGTTAAAAAAGCATGGAGAATAGTATGGAGAGAGAAAATATACAATATCTACGGGGGAAAAAATCTCACAGAAACTTTTCCTTTTTTCATGCATAAAATTATGAAACTTTATTTACAGACATAAAATAGATGATAGAATTTTCAGAGACATACCATATTCACAGATAAGTAGATTCCTAAAGGCAATGCCAAAGAATGCTCAAACTACCACACAATTGCACTCATCTCACACGCTAGTAAAATAATGCTCAAAATTCTCCAAACCAGGCTTCAGCAATATGTGAACCGTGAGTTTCCAGATGCTCAAGATGGTTTTAGAAAAGGCAGAGGAACCAGAGATCAAATCGCCAACATCCGCTGGATCATTGAAAAAGCAAGAGAGTTCCAGAAAAACATCTATTTCTGCTTTATTCACTATGCCAAAGCCTTTGACTGTGTGGATCACAATAAACTGTGGAAAATTCTGAAAGAGATGGGCATACCAGACCATCTGACCTGCCTCTTGTGAAACCTATATGCAGGTCAGGAAGCAACAGTTAGAACTGGACATGGAACAACAGACTGGTTCCAAATAGGAAAAGGAGTACGTCAAAGCTGTATATTGTCACCCTGCTTATTTAACTTCTATGCAGAATACATCATGAGAAATGCTGGCTGGAAGAAACACAAGCTGGAATCAAGACTGCCGGGAGAAATATCAATAACCTCAGATATGCAGATGACACCACCCTTATGGCAGAAAGTGAAGAGGAGCTAAAAAGCCTCCTGATGAAAGTAAAAGAGGAGAGTGAAAAAGTTGGCTTAAAGCTCAACATTCAGAAAACGAAGATCATGGCATCTGGACCCATCACTTCATGGCAAGTAGATGGGGAAACAGTGACAAACTTTATTTTGGGGGGCTCCAAAATCACTGCAGATGGTGGCTGTAGCTATAAAATTAAGACTCTTGCACTATGGAAGAAAAGCTATGTCGAACTTAGACTATATTAAAAAGCAGAGACATTACTTTGCTAACAAAGGTCCATCTAGTCAAAGCTATGGTTTTTACAGCAGTCTTGGGGGCTCCAAAATCACTGCAGATGGTGACTGCAGCCATGAAATTAAAAGACTCTTACTCCTTGGAAGGAAAGTTATGACCAACCTAGATAGTATATTCAAAAGCAGAGACATTACTTTGCCAACTAAGGTCCGTCTAGTCAAGGCTATGGTTTTTCCTGTGGTCATGTATGGTTGTGAGTTGGACTGTGAAGAAAGCTGAGCGCTGAAGAATTGATGCTTTTGAACTGTGGTGTTGGAGAAGACTCCTGAGAGTCCCTGGACTGCAAGGAGATCCAACCAGTCCATTCTGAAGGAGATCAGCCCTGGGTGTTCTTTGGAAGGAATGATGCTAAAGCTGAAACTCTAGTACTTTGGCCACCTCATGTGAACAGTTGACTCATTGGAAAAGACTCTGATGCTGGGAGGGATTGGGGGCAGAAGGAGAAGGGGACGACAGAGGATGAGATGGCTGGATGGCATCACGGACTCGATGGACGTGAGTCTGAGTGAACTCCAGGAATTGGTGATGGACAGGGAGGCATAGCATTCTGAGATTCATGGGGTCGCAAAGAGTCGGACACGACTGAGTGACTGAAGTGAACTGAAAAATATTAAGTCTCCTTAAATTTATCTAAAAATTGAATGCCATTGCAATAAAAATTCCTATAGAGCCTTTGGTAAAAATGCACAGAAGTGCACAGCAATTCTACTGTAAAATACAGCCACATGTTTTAGTGAAACTCACGCATATATGTACACAAATATTCTTTTTTAAAGCATTGCTTGGCATAGTAAAAAATGAGGAACAGCCTAACTCTCCACTAATCAGGGAATGGATAAGTTAACTGTAGATTATTACTAGCCAACAGTTAAAATAAAGTACTTGTGTCAATCTTCCTATATCAGTATGAATAGACTTATAAAACAAAACACATGCAAATTAAATTTAAAAACAGAATAATAATATATATTAATTCCTGCATATGCTTGTGGTAAAATTATACAGTCTTGCATGGAATTGATTCCCCCAAAATTTAGGATACCTCTGGAGAAAGAAGAGAGAGAAAGCCTGGGGTGGGATTAGCGCTTTAGCTGTGTCTGGAATACTTTATTTAAAGAGTAAATACATAAAATCAATATACAAAAATTGATTTCTGGAATTTTCAGTACTGATAAAGTCTTTGAAATGAGCTGACACAAAGCCCTATACCTAGTTAAAATCCTCTCATCAGTATTTGCCATACCTGAAGACTGCACAGATGGCAAATATAATATTATTTCTCTTTGACAGATGGGTGAACTGGGAGGTTTAATTAGTTTCTCCTAGTTACATAACAAGTAGCTCTGGAAACGAAATATTTTGGTCAATAATTTGTGGGTTTGGCCACCACACAGAATGTTAGATCACAGTGCTAAGTCTTTATCATAACATATTTACTTATATGTTCTGTTACATATATAAAACATTATATCTTCATGTATAATCAGATACGGTAGAATAGGAAAAATATTCTTAAAAGTTTGATTTTTCTCATAACCACTGTTGTAAATAAGCTTTTCCATTCTAACATTCCAAATACATAACTTATTAATCATTTTTTCTAAAGCTGATAGTCTTTCATATTAAAAAAAAAAGCCAAGAGTAAATCAGATCTCTTACCAGAGCATTTGATTTTCCTACTCCAGAAATTGATATTTAAGACAAAAGCATCTGGCTTATATTTAGAAGACATTTTCTTCTCAAGTCTTCCACTGGCCACTGTGATAGACATAAATTCTTTGAATCTTCCAAGGCCTGTAAATGATTATGGAAGAAAGACATATTAGGTTAGGAAAACAGCATTAATCTTAAAATACATTGCTTATTTGGAATAAGGGAAAGAGCGTGCTGGGGTTGGAAGGATGTCTTTCTGAAAGGCCATAGTAGGAGATAAGACTAGGGAGGCTTGGGTCTTAAAACTGAAGATTTTTTGAGGAATGGTGCAGTGTTCTCTTCTTTATGCTTTGCTTGGGAATACTGTCACTCAGCAACTGGAAGCAGCATCTGAAGAAACCATGCAATGTCAGGTCAACCAAATAGAGATTTATTTTTCTCACAAAGCAAGAAATCAGGAATTGGACCAGCCAAGGCAGGTGCAGCCTCTCCAGATAGTTGCCAGGAACTAGTGATCAGGTTCCTTGTAGCTTGCTATCTCACTGGCCTTAGCTTAAGGCTTCTGTCCTTATTCTCTCAGGACAGCTGTTTCACCTCTAGACAGAAAGAAAAGGGAAACTCAGAGGCAAGAGTTCAGCCATCTGAGCCATCAGGGAGGCAATATGTAGACAGCAAAACCTCTGCTATTGTCAGGGGCCGTGGTCAATTCATGATTCCGTGTAGTTTTACAGACACATTTTCTAATCCACACTGAGGACCTCACTGTAGAGCAGAGGAAGGCCCTGTTATTAAAATGATTGAGTGGAATTTCATGTTATTAATATTCAAACTGAACAGTATCACAATAGCCTTAATGGAAACCCCATCTAGTAGACTTATGTACACTTATGAAATCTTCACGATAGTTAAGCTACCAAACATTTCTCGTAGGTGAATGCATAGATCAAAGTTCTTTTAGCAAGGGAAAAATAACATACTTGAGAAGTCACGAGCAGTATCTGCCACAATGTTCTGTTTCATAGATTCTCCACAGAGTGTCCTTCCAAGTGGTTTTCCCAGATGGTAGAAAAACTTGGTGAACCCCAGGACAGGTTGGAGGGAGAGAGCCAGGGCAGAAACTTGCATTGCAATAGTATGACACAGGGGCAAGTGTGGTTCTGAGTGTCAGACTAGGGTTCAAATCCCAGCTCCTTCCACTAACTCGCTGTGTGGCTTTGAATGATTCAGTTCAATGAATATTTATTAAGTACCAACTATGTGCCAGGCATGCTGCCATTCCTTGGGCATATGCAGTGAAAAGGGTAGACACAGTCCATCCCTTCACAGAGCGTACTTTCTGGTGGCGACTGAGCCTTTTCTATAAACAGGAGTCGTGGTAAGGGTAAATTTAGTCCTTATAGCATGGAAATGCTAGTTAAAATGGTAATTGTTCAGAAGCTGTCCTAGATTTGGTTTCATCCTGCTGAAACTAGTACTTACAATTCGGGAGCTTGGATCTCTCCACTAGAAGTTCTGCTTGCTTTTGGATTAATCCCAGGAGTCCTGGGCTTTTTTGGGAGCTAATTGAGGCCAACTATCTTCTCTCTCCCTCTCCACTGTGACCCTGAACCTCATTGGGTTAAGAGCACATGACCTAGTTTCTTCCCTCTGGGGGAAGAACGTTCTCAAATATCTTCTTGGAATCTCAGAAATTCCCTGCTTTTGAAAATTCTTCTATTTTGAAGTCGCTCAGGGACTGGAGTGTATTTCCCCACCCCTCCCCGCTCTGTGGGTGACTCTGGTTTCCTCTCCTAACAGCCAGAACCTGAGAACACTCTGGGCACTCTAGAGACATCGATGCCTAGGGATGCTGGAAGGGGTCCTAGATGATGGCCCTTTGATTCTGGACCGCGTGATTCCTGAGCTCTCTCAGGGGTCTAGGAAATACTGAGAAGAGCAGCAGTTCTAACTTCCTTGTCATTTCTTTTGCCTTTGGTTACTTAGCACATACTAGAATATTATAGAGATTACCTCTTACTAAGCAACTTCTATGAGCTAAGTCTGAGTGTGTGTGTGCTCACTCACTTCAGTTGTGTGACTCTGTGCGACCCCATGGACTGTAGCCCACCAGGCTCCTCTGTCCATGGGATTCTTCAGGCAAGAGTGCTGGAGTGGGGAGCCAGTCCTTTCTCCAAGGTATCTTCCTGGCCCAGGGAACCCACAAACTTCTGTGTCACAGGTGGATTCTTTACCCACTGAGCCACCTGGGAAGCCCATAAGCTAGGTACTTTTTAAAATATTATCTCATTTAATATCCTTGCAATTTTCCCCCATTTTACAGAAAGGAAACTGAGTCTGCAGGGATGACTTACACTCTGTCCAAGGTCATTCGACTCACAGTGGGTGGGGTCAGGATTAACACCCAACTGTGACTTCAGACCCCGTTTTTTAAACCACTATGCTCGACTGTGGTTGTTTTTGGAATTACCTATTCTTGTGAAATATTTATCACAGCCGTCTTTGGATACAATTTTGTGGAAATCCCAAATACCATAATGGTTAGCTCTCTTTCCCTTTTAAAACTCACAGTTCAGTGATATGTCCAGGAAAAGCAACTGCCGTTGCCAAGCGCCTGGGTTCTCTGCCTTCAGCCTGGCTCTCCGCTCGCTGGCCTGGCCCAGTGGGCAGTCTCCAGCTCTGAGAGCTTGGTGCACACTGTGTCCTGGTGGTGACCGGAGCTGGACTTGCTACACGCGTGCTTCTTTAGGACGGCCTTCTGAAGGTACTCTGGAGGCCTTCCCTTTTCTTAGCCCAAAGTTATGTGCTTGGATGGCACTTCCAGTGTATCTCTCTGAATTGTTGTGAGTTGAGGGCTATGGAATGGAGGAAAGGCAAAACAAAATCATACTCTGAAAGTCCAAAGAGCAAGTCAAAGGCTTTCCTGCTGAACTTTCTGGTATTCCATTCCTAGCTCTCTGGTGGTTTCTACCCAAGGTTGCACATTTTGGGCATACTTATAGTAAAAGCTGGGCTTCCCCAGTGGCTCAGCAGTGAAGAAGCTGCCCGTAATGCCAGAGCAGCAAGAGACGTGAGTTCCATCCCTGGGTGGGGAAGACCCCCTGGAGGAGGGCATGGTACCCCACTCTAGTATTCTTGCCTAGAGAATCCCATAGACAGAAGAGCCTGGCAGACTACAGTCCATAGGGTCTCAAAGAGTTGGGCACAACTGGAACGACTTACCATGCACATACTAAAAATTATTTGCTTATCTAAAATTCAAATTTAACTGAGTGGCATGTATCTTATCTGGTGTCCTACATTGGACAATATCTTGTGATTGACAGGACCTGGGTTCTTGTTCTTCCTTGACTGTTACGTTACTCCCCAGGTGTGATAAGTCAAACATGTCCGAACTCTATCTTTGAAATACCTACTCAGATGCCACCATCTCTTTCCTGATTCCTCATCCTTCCAATCAGAAGTAAATCTTCTTCCACTGAGTCCTTTAGGCCACCTCTAGTTTTCTTTGTGTGTTTAACATACAGTGATGGAAGTTTTTCTCAGAGAGAAGCTGAGACCCAGGTGCTTCCGGGCATTGAAGTCAGCCCTCTGGCCTTCTAGCAATTCAAATCCATTGATGTTCAACAGGAGCTAAAACCGTGTGAGGTCTGTCCACACTGAATCTGTGAGGCTGTGAAAACTCTCAAGAGGCTTGTTCTGTAGGGAGAGAAAAAAACAGCCCTGAGAAGAGGGCTGGCGTAATGAGCCACCTCAGAACCTTCCTACAGGGGTGAGTATCCTTGGTTTGTCTCTGCTGGAATTTTACGTATATGAATCTTTTTCAAATATGTGTTTAAATTTTTTTTCAGTTCAATTCAGTTCAGTTCAGTCGCTCAGTCGTGTCTGACTCTTTGCAACCCCATGAACTGCAGCACACCAGGCCTCCCTGTCCATCACCATCTCCCAGAGTTCACTCGGACTCACGTCCATCGAGTTGGTGATGCCATCCAGCCATCTCATCCTCTGTCGTCCCCTTCTCCTCCTGCCCCCAATCCCTCCCAGCATCAGAGTCTTTTCCAATGAGTCAGCTCTTCACATGAGGTGGCCAAAGTACTGGAGTTTCAGCTTCAGCATCATTCCCTCCAAAGAAATCCCAGGGCTGATCTCCTTCAGAATGGACTGGTTGGATCTCCTTGCAGTCCAAGGGACTCTCAAGAGTCTTCTCCAGCACCACTTTTCAAAAGCATCTATTCTTCGGTGCTCAGCTTTCTTCACAGTCCACCTCTCATATCCATACATGACCACAGGAAAAACCATAGCCTTGACTAGACGGACCTTTGTTGGCAAAGTAATGTCTCTGCTTTTCAATACTATCCAGGTTGGTCATAACTTTCCTTCCAAGGAGAAAGCGTCTTTTAATTTCATGGCTGCAGTCACCGTCTGCAGTGATTTTGGAGCCCCCAAAAATAAAGTCTGACACTGTTTCCACTGTTTCCCCATCTATTTCCCATGAAGTGATGGGACCAGATGCCATGATCTCCGTTTTCTGAATGTTGAGCTTTAAGCCAACTTTTTCGCTTTCCTCTTTCACTTTCATCAAGAGGCTTTTTAGTTCCTCTTCACTTTCTGCCATAAGGGTGGTGTCATCTGCATATCTGTTTTCTAATTTTGCCTAATGTGGGAGTTAGGGGTAAATTGGTTTCTTAAAATATTGTCCAGAAGTTTGTGGAAGCAATCGCTGGTAGTTTGAAAAATCATCAATTCCTTGGACATTTTCTATCATTTGTACATAAAAATAAAAGGGACTTGGAACCATATTCTGGAAATGATCTTTGACAAAGTCTTAAATTCTTTTCATAATCATTGATCTGTTGAGGTTGCCTCCATCTTCTTGATTGAATTTTGGAAGTTGGTATGTTTTTCTTTAAGTATATCATTTTTACTCACACTTCAAGTTTATTTTCATAAAACTGAATGTACATATTTTAGCAATGGGAAAAAAAATCTCTCTGTATCTGTTGATTTGTCTTATTCATTCTTTAACTTTTCCTAAAGCTTATTTTTATCCAAAGGATTTGTTCATGGATTTATTTTTTAATTTATTAAGATATAGGGAGCCTGGTGGGCTGCCGTCTATGGGGTTGCATGGAGTCAGACACGACTGAAGTGACTTAGCCTCAAGATATATTTTTACCTTTATACTTCTTTTTTGTTCTTTTCAAAAAATATTCTGTTTATTTTGGCTGCACTGAGTCATAATGAGGCATGCAGGATGGTTAGTTGCAGCATTCAGGCTTCTTAGTTGCAGCATGCATGCAGAAGGGATCTAGTTTCCCCACCGGGGATGGAACGGTGCCGCCTGCATTAGGAGTGTGGAGTCTTACCCACTGGACCACCAGGGAAGTCCCTCTTTTTGTTCTTTAGGTTTGCTTTACCTTCTAATTTATTGAAATTGTATACTTAATTCTTTCATTTTCATTATTTCTTGGTTTAATAATGGAAGATCATGTAGGTATAACCCCAAAGTTTAAACCATCTCCCTTAACTAATAAAAAATTAAATACAATGTTACTTTTTTCAAACCATTTTGAGAAAAGTGAAAACAAGAAAAATGTGTAATCTATATAACCAGATTTAACAAATGTTAAGCTTTGGCAGGTATATTGCTTTGGATTGTTCTCTTGGGGGGCATATTGTTTTGGATTGTTCTCTTTCCTCTGCTTTCATTCTCTCTGTACATATTTTTCAATGACATCATATTATATACAATTTTACATTTCTTCAATTTTTAGATAAATTTTAATGTCATAAAATTAAAACCTATTCATCATTTTTGATAGTTGCATAGTTTTCCACAGTTTGGATATAGTATAATTTATTTAAACTATCCACCACTGATGAATATTAAAGTTGTTTCCTGTTTCCTATGTTAATAGGTTCACTATTTAATAAGGGCTAGGAAAGTAACAAGGGAGGAGCCAATAAAAATACTGCATTAAAAATGACCATACATACCTCTTTGTGCAGCTACCGTCAGTTCAGTTCAGTCGCTCAGTCGTGTCTGACTCTTTGCGACCCCATGAATCACAGCACGCCAGGC